>SNQJ01S0097614.1:26346-57707 GCA_010110895.2 Picea sitchensis
TTGGTACATACTTGGTACATGGTTGGAGGCACTTGTTAGTAGTATTGTTGACACATGGTTTATGGATGATGTAGCATACTTGTCTTGGTATATTATTAGAAGCACACATTGATCTTGGTGATGATTATGAGTTGTTATGTTATGTTTGGTTGATGCACATCTTGGTGATATTGTGAATATGGTTGAGATTTTTCTTGGTGATTGATCTTGGAGAGTATATCTTATTTGGTTGATAATAATTATGAGACAGGTTGTTGTGATAGGTTGTTTGGACATGTTATTGTGATAGGTTATTTGTACAGGTTTGGTGCATGTTTGATGCATTTTTTTATGGTACAAATTGAGGTATAGGTTGGTGTATGGTAGATGTTGGCACAAGTTACTGGTACAGGTTGTTACAGGTTGTTTGGTGCAGGGTTATTGGTACAAGTTTATAGCATTATATCTCACAGTGATTGTGTGACAATGGTTCCATCATTCTACTTATATTTCAGGGTGGTTGGAAGGGGCAAGGATAGGTGGTTGTAGCCACCTTATGGTTGTAGTCGAAGAACATAGGGAGTTGTAGCCTCCTTCTAGTTATAGACAAAGAATTGGGGAGTTGGATATTTCCTTAGGTTGTAGCCTAAGAAACTAGGGGGTTGGAGCCTCCTTCCAATTGCAGCTGGAAAACAAAGGAAGTTGGTTCTTCCAATAAATGTAATTCTTAAAGACTTATAAGAAAAAGAATTATGTGGTTTTCTCCTGCTTTGGGTTTCCACGTAAAAACACTGGTATACTGTGTATGTGTATGATTTCTCATTTTCTCATTATTTATTTACTCTGAAACTATTGGATGATAATACTACATTGATATAACACTTTCATTTTATGGTTAAAAATGATTAAATTTCTCTATTACCAATTCACTCCCCTCTCAATAATCCAACAATTGGTATCAGAGAGGGTTCCTTCAGGAAACAATTTAAACACTGGAAGGAGATCATGTATTATTTTGAGAATGGAGTACCACTTTTCAATGGTCAGAATGGTTTAAAGTATGAGGTGTGGAGTGTAAGGACGAATTTTTTTTTATAGGCATAGGGGTATTATTTTTGGCTATCAGTCGTTACAAGATATGATAATTCAAAAAGGGAAAAGACTGCAGCAAAGAAGGAATTGAAGAAGAATAACAAAATAGCAATGGATTTCATCTGGGAAGGATTACCTAATCTGGTAAGAGAAAAGGTTGGTAAATGTTCATCAGCCAAAGAACTTTGGGATAAGTTACATGATATATATTCTTCAACCATCGCAGATTTAGAAAATGTAAAATAATATGCAGGTACAGATCAAGAATAAATATGTTCACCATGTCAAGCAGATTTAGAAGCTGAAGAGTACATAATCAACAGAGGTATGTTGTTTTTATTTAATTGTGAAAAATGCATAGATCTTGAAATAGAATTCCATGAGACAGAAAAACTAATTGAAAAGGAAGACAATTATGAAGAAGAATTGATCAATGCTTTAGATGAACTAAGAAATGAAAGAGAAGAAAACAATTCACTCAAAAATGAATTGATGAAACAAAAGGAAAGTGCTCACATTTTTTAAGTAGCCCAACGGGTCATTAAGAACTTAAGAACTCAATTAGAAGAAGTCAAAAAAATCGAAGAAAATATTAAAGATAAAAAACAATATTTGGATGCCAACATAGCAGCACAGAAGGAAGAAACACAAATGAGAGAGAAGATATTGACAGATCATCTTAAGGAAAGACATAATTATCTAAATCAACTTGAGGCAAAGTTTGGTCAAGAAAAGAAAGGACTGGAAGAAAAAATAATCACATTAAAAATCCAACTTGAAGAAGCGAAAAGAACAGAAGAAGTCATGAATTCTAAGATAATGAAGAAAGAAGAAGAGGTTGAGAAGCTTGAAGAAGAATTTGTCACATTGAGAAGTAAAATCGTCAACCTCAAAAAGAACGGTGAAGAGACAGAAACATCCACATCATTTATAGAGAATGAAGAGAAGCACTCTAGGTTGCTACAAACGAAGAATGAAGAAAATAGAAAGATTTATGCACAAGTACTCAAAGGAAGGAATCATGGTCAACCAGAATCTAAGAAAACTATTGAAGATACATATTCAATAATACCATCCATGTTCAAGACACAAAGAATCTTCAATCATGATCATGATCAATCAAGGAAAAAATTCAGAAGGACAACATCACAAAGAACATCACTCACTCACAGGTATGCAAATTTCTTTTATGGTCATTGTTTTATTGTACTAACTTTGGACATAAGGTTGCAGATTGCAGGGATTATAAAATAAATGTTCAAGCAAGAAATGTCTATGTGGCCCAACGTAACATTGAATATTACAATTGTCATAAATATGGACACATAGCTAGTGATTGTAGAAGCATGATTGATACTTCCATGAAAGAGAACACTGATATCAAATATAAGAAAGTATGGATAAGAAAAAATGAATAAAATGTGAACAAAGACTAGGTCCCAGAGATCGCAAGATTGGCAATAAAATGAGATTCTACAGAGAAAAATAAAGATGTCAGATACATAAAGGTTTGGAAAATAACTGAAAGAAAAGAAGGAAAGGAAAATAAGGAATGGGTTCAGAAGATTGTGCTTTCAGGCATTGTAGTGAAAGATGAATCCACAGACAGAAAGAAATAATTCAGAGCTCAGAGAGATGATGAATCTACCAATGAATATGATGATGAATACACATCATATCAGGAATTGTTTTGAGCCATCCAGCTTAGAGACTCCCAGGTAACATGAATATTAGACATGGGGAGTCTATGTGATAGTTATGACAGACCAAAGAACCATCCTTCGAGTAGCATGCAGAGTTTGAGTAGACAGATCCAAAGCATTCAGTTAGAAAAAGAATGGGTCACATACACTTTGATAACCTTGTCAAATTCATCAAAAAGGAAGCAATTAGAGAAATTCCCCAGAGCATGAAACCAACCAACACTTTATGCAAGCATTGTCAACAAGGAAAGAAAACAAAGACCAGGTTCAAATCAAAGGAATATTCAATGGCAAGACCACTGGAAATTGTGCATACTGATCTAGTTGGACCAACTACAAAAAAGTTTTTAAAAGGTGAGAAATAATTTATGTTATTAGTTGATGATTATACAAGAATTACTGCAGTTTTCTTTATCAGGAATAAGTCAGAAGATTTTGAAAACTTCAAGGTCTACAAGGAGATGGTTGAAAATGAAATGGATTCAAAAATTAAATGTTTGAGATCTGATAATGGACGAGAGTTCACTTCAAAGGAATTTATTGACTACTGCATGATGCATGGAATAAAAAGGAAATTCTTCATTGCTAGGACACCTCAACAGAATGGATTTGTTGAAACAAAAAATGTGATAGTACAAGAAATGGATCGAACAATGTTAATGGATTCCAAATTGACAGATATTTTTTGGACACATTCAGTGCATACAACAGTTCACATTCAAAACAGAGTAATGCTCAGAAACAACAATGAAAAAAATATCTACGAGCTATGGAAAGGAAAACCAACAAATGTGAAGCACTTCAGAGTATTTGGAAGCAAATGCTACATCAAAAGAGAAGATGGAAAAATGGGAAAGTTTGACTCTCATGTGGACAAACGAGTACTTGTTGGTTACTCAAGTACAAGGAAATCATACAAGTGTTACAATCTGAGATCAAACAAAGTTGTGGAAAGCATCAATGTAACAATTGATGAAACAGGTGGACGAGAATCAAAGGAAGAAGAAAATGAATCAGTCGAACAACTTTATGAAGAAGAAGCAAAAGATGAAGGCGAAGTAGAAGAGGAATATGAAAAATATCAAAAGAATTAGAAGAGAAAGTTAAGCAAGTGCCTCTAAAGACACCTAGAAAACAAGTACAAAAGAATCATCCTTCATATCAGATTATCAAAAACAAGGATGCATGAGTTGAGACTAGAAGAAGAACCTGTTCACCAGAACAAATGCACCTAGCACTCTTATCTACGATTGAACCAAACAGTTTTGAAGAGGCCAGCAAGAATGAATTCTGGAATAAGGCCATGGATGAAGAATTGGATAAAATAGAGAAGAATGACACTTGGGAATTGGTTCCAATACCAAAGAATAAGAATTTAATTGGCACAAAGTGGGTTTTCAGAAATAAATTGAATGAATATGGATAGGTTACAAGGAACAAAGCTANAACAATGTTAATGGATTCCAAATTGACAGATATTTTTTGGACACATTCAGTGCATACAACAGTTCACATTCAAAACAGAGTAATGCTCAGAAACAACAATGAAAAAAATATCTACGAGCTATGGAAAGGAAAACCAACAAATGTGAAGCACTTCAGAGTATTTGGAAGCAAATGCTACATCAAAAGAGAAGATGGAAAAATGGGAAAGTTTGACTCTCATGTGGACAAACGAGTACTTGTTGGTTACTCAAGTACAAGGAAATCATACAAGTGTTACAATCTGAGATCAAACAAAGTTGTGGAAAGCATCAATGTAACAATTGATGAAACAGGTGGACGAGAATCAAAGGAAGAAGAAAATGAATCAGTCGAACAACTTTATGAAGAAGAAGCAAAAGATGAAGGCGAAGTAGAAGAGGAATATGAAAAATATCAAAAGAATTAGAAGAGAAAGTTAAGCAAGTGCCTCTAAAGACACCTAGAAAACAAGTACAAAAGAATCATCCTTCATATCAGATTATCAAAAACAAGGATGCATGAGTTGAGACTAGAAGAAGAACCTGTTCACCAGAACAAATGCACCTAGCACTCTTATCTACGATTGAACCAAACAGTTTTGAAGAGGCCAGCAAGAATGAATTCTGGAATAAGGCCATGGATGAAGAATTGGATAAAATAGAGAAGAATGACACTTGGGAATTGGTTCCAATACCAAAGAATAAGAATTTAATTGGCACAAAGTGGGTTTTCAGAAATAAATTGAATGAATATGGATAGGTTACAAGGAACAAAGCTAGATTGGTATGTAAAGGATACACACAAGTTGAAGGAATCTACTTTGAAGAGACATTTTCCACAGTTGCCAGAATGGAAGAAATTCGATTTCTTTTAGATTATGCATGCTCCAAGAATATTAAAGTGTATTAGATCGACGTGAAATCACCTTTTCTGAACAGAGAACTTGAAGAAGAAGTCTACATTGAACAACCAAAAGGATTTCAGTTGTCAGAGAATGGAGATTTTGTATGTAAATTGAATAAGGCCTTGTATGGTCTAAAATAGGCTCCTAGAGCATGATACTCTAGACTGAAAAAATATCTACAACAGGCAGGGTTCATAAAGGGAAGTGCAAACAGTAACCTCTACATCAAGGTAACTCAAGATAGTATTTTATTAATTGAAGTTTATGTCGATGATATTATTTTTGGAAGTATTAATGACAGGTTAAGCCAGAAATTTGCAAAGGATATGTAGAATCAATTTGAAATGTCATTACTCAGAGAACTATCCTTCTTTCTAGGTATTCAGATATGTCAAAGAAACCAGGGAATTTTTATTTCTAAAACCAAGTATATCATAGAAATGCTAAAGAGGTTCGGAATGGAAGATTGCAAACCAGTTACCACTCCTATGAAAACTAGTTGCAAGTTGAGTGATGATGATGATTCAAATTCTACAAACCAGAGTCAATATAGGTCAATGATTAGTAGCTTAATATATGTGACACCATCCAGACTAGTTGTAATGCGGGTAGTTGGACAGGTGACATGATTTCAAGAAACACCAAAGGAGTCACATGTATTAGTAGTGAAGAGGATTTTCATATATCTCAAAGGAACATAAGAGTTTGGATTATGGTATCCAAAAGGAAAGGATGTATCACTTATTGCCTACACAAATGAAGATTGGACAGGTTTCATTGATGACCGAAGAAGCACCAGTGGAGCAGCGTTGATCCATATGGATATTGGTGGCCACCCACATATTCCAACTATCTCCTCGTGTCCATTTTTGTTCAGCACGTATTATTTTACTATTTTATAATTGTGAGTTCTACACTTAGGGGTTGTCTGAAGCCTCAAACATTCTCCAAGTGGATACGGGTGGCCTCTCACCTAATCCAACTAGCCTATTTTGAATGTTTTCATATCAACACATCGTGTTGTACTTTCAGGGCTGTTTTGAGGCCCTATTTTTTTTTTTGACTCGCCAGAGTCAGAATTTAGACGGAGTCAGATTCTAATGGTGAAATGTATATTTCTATGAAATACCTTTCCAACGAGCTATCACGCGCTTAAAATGGAGGTCGTATGCAAAAGTTATGGCCCTAGGAAGTTGAGCTACCAAATTACACCAACTTACCCATAGGGCCCACATGACTTTTGGTGTTTCACCTTCTGGGGTTAGTTTTTTGGATGTCTATGGTTTTGGAATTCATGAGTAATATAAAAAGGGCCTATGGAGCCTCATTGTAATCCATTCTTCTTAGGCGGATGCACGTAGTAGTCACATCTCTTCTCAGAGATAGCTACCACCATTCGAGCAAGTTTCAGTTCTGCAGTTTTAGAGTTTAATCCTATTTCATTATTTAATAGAAGATATTGTTCACTGAATATTTGTGTTATTATTCCTATATCTGTATTTATGGTATTAAATCTATAATCAAATTGTTTTGCTCCTAAATATGGATCAAGCGCTCTACTTGGGTGAGTGTTTAATATCTTGGCTAAGAAAGAAACAATCATCAATATCTTTATCTACAGTCGAAGAAAAGTATATTGCAGCAACAAGCTATTGTACTCAGGTTCTATGGATGAAACAAACTTTGACAGATATACAGGTTGAGTATGATGAGCCCATTCCAATCTATTGTGATAATACAAGAACCATCAGTATCTCAAAGAACCTGGTGATTCACTCCAAGACAAAGAACATTCCAATAAAGTATCACTTTCTACTGGAATAGGTTGCAGGGAAGAACATCAGATTCAAGAATATGTGGGCACAAAATAACAAGTGGAAAACATCTTTACAAAACCACTTCCACAAGAAGCCTTTGAGTATCTTCACTAGAGACTGAGAGTAATTTCTACTCCAAAATGAATGCTTTTGTATGCTTATCTTATATGTCTTACATTTACACGAGGAAGCACCATAAAGAGGATAATTCAGGTTGGGAGATCAGTTTTAGGAAGATTTCAGTCAAGGGGAGCAGCCCCGGATGGAAATATACCTTTTCCATTGATGACAAAGGGGGAGAGATTTATCAGATGCAAAAGTAAATTCTTGAAGAAAGAGCACAGAGGCATGGTTCCAGGGGGTGCATACATGATATGACTTTAGTATTGCATCAGAGTGTTTCCACCAATGCCAAAGGGGGATATTGTTGATTATTTTGGTTTCTTTTCATTGAAGCCAACCCTTGAAGAAATTTTGGTAGCACAAAGGGTTGGGTAGAGGACCCAATTTTGTTTGATGTATAATGGTATCAGTTTTAATATATTTGAATGTATGACTATTCTAGATGGATATTACATGTCATGCCATTTTCGGTGGTATGTGGAATATCACATAACTCCTCGTGGTTAGAGAGTTATGGCCATGTGAAGTTGGAGAACCCTCATGAGTCATCTAGAAGCCCCAAAAGGTCAAAGTAGTCAAAGTGGTTGCAAACAATAAATTCTTTAAATAATAAAGTGAAGTGATGAGTGTACTATAAGTCAAAGTGGATACAAAATAAATTATTTAAATAATAAAGTTAATGGAGAAATTACTAAGTGGACAAATGGTTAGAAGTGGGTTAGCCCTAAAATAAGGAAAGTGGTTTAAGATGGTTAGAAGGTAACCCCTTGAGGAAGTTGCATAAAAGTATAAATAAGAGGCAAGGGTATCTCATTTTAATTACACTTGAGCATATTGAATATCTATAAGTGACTAAGGTAACCAAAGGATATCTAAGGCGAATTTTATAGGGAAGGAGAAGTAAATAAGGTTGAAATTCAAGGGAGGATAAATTATTTTGATGATGCTTTCTAAGGTATGCTATTTACATGTCATCTCACCATTTTCACAATAATGTTTTTTCTATAATGATTCAGACTGAAAAATCTGGAGGCCATTGGGGAAACATATACAAGTAGCTGTGATAAAAATTTCATCTTGTGGTTCCTTGTATTTTTGGAGTTACAGTCCATGGAAAATAGGGTTTTTGGCTCATCTTGAAACTAGTCTAAAACAGGTGTTTTGGGTAAAAATGACATAACTTCATAAAATATCCAAATTAAGTAAGAACAAATGTACTGCTTAGATCAGAGTCTGTAGTATGGTGTGTACCATTTTTAGATATATACAACAAATATTTCATGTGGGGCATTCTCTACAAGTTCGATCTCTAGAATAAGCTAGAATTCAACAAGGTATGCCATTTTTCCTATAACTCCTTTTCTGAAAGGTTCCAAGTAGAAAATCTAGAGGAATTGCATAAAAGACATTGAAGAACATTTTGTACCATTTTCAAATCTTTATTCATTATAGGTACATAGTTATGATTATTGCAAGTTAGGTTTGTTGACTAATCCAAAATTAGTCATGTGAGACTAAAGTAAAGTTTGATGAAAATGCTAGTCTCTTGTTGTTAAAGTTAAGGAAGGGTTGCAAGTATGTGATCATATACACCAGGTCTGTTACATAGTTACAAATCAGATTTGGATGATGAAATTGATTAGGACTTTTGGTTGACGTACATGTTGGGTACATGGTTGAGACAAGTAGTTGATGAGTTGGCACATACATGAGGTGTATAGTTGATGATGTTGGTACATATTGATAATTCATAGTTGATGAGCAGTTGATGCATGTTGGAGGCAAGCCAAAGTGGAAAAGTAAGGCATTTTTGGGAAAGAAAGCATGCACGAGGAAAGCGACAGCTGGAAGGAAGAACAACACACGCACATGCATGGAATACCTAACAACGGTAGGGTTAGGGTTTTGGTAATGTATTGTAAATGGATACGGATACATAAATGTACAAATATAGATACTTAGGTATCATAATGGGTGGGGATATATACTTACGTATCATTGGGGTTTTGGTTATCAGAAAGACTAGTCGTTGTTATAGCGAGAAGTATTATAGCGAGATGATATGGGATACTTTGTTGTATGACCTACTTTTGTAATTTGTTGAGATAGAGAGGAATGAGGAGGGTATATATTGAGGGTTAGATCGTAGGATAAGGAGCCTAGTGGGATCTAGTCTGCCTCATATAGATCTTACCCAACTGGGAAGAATTGTAAGTGCACAACGACGTAGTAACAGAGCGACTATAATAAAAGGGTTGAGAGCCAAATATTTGTGGAAGTACCCCAAGAAGGGGTGAACCATGGTAACATTTATGTTATGTGATGAATGCAAGCATACCTTTATTGTCTTTAGTATTTATTGTTATTCTTAATGAATGATTTTCTATATTTCCTACTTCTTAGTGAAGGATATTATATTGTGGTTACAAGGTATAATAGCAGTTCAGTATACAGTTCTCATATATCCCACTCAATCCTAGGTTGTAAACACATGAGTCTTATAGCCACAAATTAAATCTATCTTGGGTGAGATGATGCGGGGTATTCTGTGCATTGCGTTGCCTTTTGGTTCACAAGGAGGGTCGATAGTTTTAGAGGCTTTGTTGGAAACGTGAACAGACATGAACCCTGGTTCAATACAAACTCAGATAGAATAGAATAGTAAACCAAAAAATGGTTCCATTGTCGTTGGTAGGAACAAGAGAGGATTGAGTAGATGAGATAAGTTGAAGATCTGTCGGAGGTAGATCAAGAAAATATTAGGGCGGAAATCAATGAGATACTAAAACGGGATGTTGAGACTGTGGAATCCCACAAAAGAAGAGATCGAAACTTGGCTAAAGACAAAAGAGATGGATTTTTCATAGAAAGATAAAAAAAAACCCTAGAGTAACACCCAACAAATATCTTGAGAAATACTTGTTTACCGATTTACACGAAGTCATTTTCTGTGATTTTCCACACCTATTGCAAGAGTGGATACTAAGGTTAAAGGATAACCATGCAACGAACTGGATTCAACATCTCAAGTGGACCCTAGTACATATTGAGAAGTTACATAACGTGAACAATAAATTCACCCACGAAGTAGATTTATGTCTTGACAGTATTGTGGAAGGTTTTATAATAGAGTTTGCAGTAGACACAACAAAGTCATACAGCACAGTGGAGAAAGATTTTCTACGTGGACCTCGAGGAAGGTACATTCGATCGTTGTATACTTCTATTAAAATATTGTTATATAATAAATGGGTAATGACAATGGATTCAGACAGCTAAACTTCCCTACGTGCATGGGGGAAGGGGGTAAGAACTGACAAAAAGACGAGAAATGGAAGGAGGAAAGGATAAGGGAAAGAAGGAGGAACCCTTGGACCCAATTATGATGAATGACAACTAGATCAAGAGGATCATGGTGATAGATGAAAAGAGGCATAGTGGAGTACCCTACCAATAAAAGGTGAATACCGATAAGAGATTCATAGCCGCGAGGAAAGTCTTGGTGAGTGACGAGGAAGAGGTAGAGGATCTTCAGGCTGTGGAGAAAATTGAGGAAATCCTACGCCAACATATGATAGGAAGATGAGAAGTCCAAGAAAATGAAGAGAAGGCAACAATCATATCCACATTAATGTCAGTGTGGAACCCATAAACCCATGTGTGACTAATACACCAAAGAGAACACCACCGTTTAGACAACCGAATTTCAGAAGCAGTCAGACAACAGGAAGTAAATCTACACAAGGAGAAACAACTGGAGATTCCAGTTCAGGAAACATTATTAAGGTATCTACACTTCACTGAGGTAGTAGTTCAGCGTTTAGAATGGAAGGACATGATCCCACCATCAGGTTACCATAATTTAAAGGAGAAGAGTTAGAGGACCCGAAAAAAAAAATTCATCTGTGAGAATAATTGGGAAGAAAAATAGATCACAGATGAAGACACTAAATTGGCACAGCTAGCAATTACACTATGGGATCATGCACTGGATTGGTATATGAGTCTAGCTACAAACAATCCATCAGGGACAACTAGAACAATTGTAGACATTAATAAGTTACGAATAAATGAGTTCTAGGAGCCAAGTTCAGAAGATCAATACATGAATGAGATGATCGATATTAGATAGAAACCAACAGAATTCATATGGGATATTGACCAGAGATTCATGCGACTGAAGGGAAAGTTAAAATATATCATTATCGATATGCAACATCGACACCTATTCGTCAACTCATTTCTCCCACACTTAAAGTACCCATTGCGACAATAGAAGTTTTAGATGCAGGCAGAGGCTTTGCAGGCAGCCCTGCAACTGGAGGAAAACCAGTAGTAGCAGATTGACCCAACTATCAAAGTCCTGAAGGAGGATTTGAAAAACTTAAAGTTTCAGCTAAACTAGAATAAGAATAAGGATAAACGAGAAGTCGTTTGGTGTACCACATGCAGGCCGAAAGGAAACTACAAGAACGAATGTCCAACATTCACACAGTATATGGTAGCAGGGATGCCAAATCTGTTACCAACAGGAGGATTATGGTGCAAAATCTGCAAGAAACTGGGTCACGATCCATATCACTAGACGATGATGCAAAAATACTATACAGTCCCAAAGAGTTCATATTGCACATTTTGCAAGTCAGTGGGCCATGACGACAAAGATTGTAGAACTATGGAGATGATGAGAGAGAGGACAACAGATGCATATAGAGTGCAGGCAGAAATTATGACTGGGAAATCCGCACCACAGTTTAATCAAATTCCAAATCCATACAACATTACGCAGCAGTAGTATAATATTGCGCAACAACCATATAACAACACGCAACCACAGTACAACACATCACAGCCTTAGTACAATACCATGCAGTATAATTAGGCACCTCATTATAATGCACCGAGAGGAGACCGAGTAGGCTACAGAGGTGGAGGATGAGCTATAGGAGGTTTTGGACGAGGTCGAGGACCAGTCGTATGTCACAATTGTCAACAACCAGGACACTATGCAAGGGAATGTTTTCTTCCACCAGTGACTTGTATGTATTGTCACACAATGGACCATGATACGGAGGAATGTCTGACACTATTAGTAAAAATCCAAGAAAAGAGGAACCAGAACAACCAGAATTTTTAGTGGATCTCAGCCGAAGCAAGGGATGAAGGATGGAACATCAACATAGTTACCCATGGAGGAGCTAAAACAGGGAATGATGCAGTTCGACAAGAGCCATCACAAAATCAGTGGATGAAGAAGAACACTGAACCAAGGAAGTAGTTCGACACACAGAAGGAGAAGGAGGTATTTAAGTAAGCAAGACAAGAATTTCAGAAAGAAGACATGGCGTCGACTTCACCTGCGCATCAAAACAAGGAATCACCAGAGTACGAGATGCCTCCATTATTGGATCATACCAATGAAATGGAACCCATGGGACAAGTAAGTACAATCAAAGTATTTTTGTAATCGTGTGTAAAAGTATTGAATGATCCAACATCTATGAAGATATTACAAAACATATTAGAAAGATGTAGTGTAGAGACAGAAGGCAAACTAGAACAAAAGACACTCAATCACCTACATACCGAGAGAAGAACAAGTAGGGAGTTCAGACTGAATGCAAACATTGGAGACTTCAATATGGAAGATATCATACTGGATATAGGATCTGAAGTTAATGTATTACCAAAGAAGACATGGAAATTCATGGGAGATCCCACACTAGGATAATCACATGTTCAAATGAAAATAGAAAACCAACACAGAGTTCTACCAATCGAGAGACTGAAAGGAGTGACAATAGACCTATATGGAGTGTGTACTAAAGAAGATTTTAAACTCATTGAAATAATGGACAACACAACACCTTACCCAACGTTGTTTGGTCTGGATTGGGCATTTGACAACCAGGACATAATCAACTTGAAGACCAGGAAAATGGTATTTGAGTCAGGAGAATACAGGGTCATCACGCCATTAGACCCAATATAAGGGGAGAGGTTTGTAGAACCTACTTGCCTGGACTTAGAGGAAATCAACCAGTTGTACAGAACAACTGTGCATGATGAGGATTAAGTAAACCCAACTGTAGACAGAATACTCAATTGGCGGAGCATTACTTCATGTGCAACAGACTCAGACACCGGTTTAGATAACTAGAAACAAAGGTTACACAAAGTTTCTACGAGAATATGTGCACGAATAGACCGCGCAGTAAGATGGGTCGATACAGAGATAAGGGAACCACCCAGTTTCCATGGAGTAAACAATTTGGAAACATTCTTGGCACAGTATGAAGATGAATTCTTAGAGAATCAGAGACTATTATCACTTGATATAGAACTCAAAGCCACACCTGCAAGATGGTCAGGCGCACACAAAGAGACAATCATAGATTGGTACCTATGTAAGAGGTTATTGTGCATAAGGTTCGACGCAGAACAAAAAAAAAACAAGCAGTAGAAGTATGATGGACAAGGGGCACCCATAGAACACTTGGAGGAGTGCAGAACATTGTGGAAATTGACACCTCCAGAGGAATGGCCTCATCATTTCATACATACTCTAGAGGGAATACAACCGAACTCGTATATAGACCAAGAATTGCACAAGGGAACTGTGACCTGGATGACATTGCAACAAAATTTTATAGTCATTTTCTCATTCAAACATGAGAACCCCAATATATATGCAACTCTTAAAAAAATAAGAGTGATATTCATTGAAGGACCAGGAGTCAAACAGATAACAGAGGAACAAAAACAGAACAAACAGACGGTTAAGGAACTATTGTCATGTTACCATGTGCAAGAATAAACACCAAACAAAGATGATCTGAGGGATATTTAGATTGAAGAAGAAAAAGGCGAAAGAGAAGTGGAAGGACCACCTATAGAATCAGAAGTCATTATTGTGTCGATCAGGGTAAAGAAAGTCAACATTGGGACAGTTGAGAATCCCAAAATGGCCAGCATTGGAGACTACTGGGATGAGCAAACAATGGAAAGCATAACAGAGTTATTGCATGAATACGGTGACCTCTTTCCCATAACATTTACAGTGATGAATGGTATAGCCGAAGAGCTAGGAGAAATGAAGATACCACTCAGACCTGAAGCAAGATCGATCAGACAACAACCATATAGACTGAACCCAATATATAAATAGAAAGTCAAAGCCGATATCGACAGGATGCATGAATCCAAAATGATAGAACTGGTCGAAGAATCAGAATGGATAATCCCGATGGTAGTGCAGGAAAAAAAACAAGGAGGAACAAGGATATGTGTCGACTTGAGGAAGTTGAACAACGCATGCCTACATGACCCATTCCATATACCTTTCACGGATGAAGTGTTAAAGAACGTAGGTGGACATGAAGCTTACTCATTCACTGATGGATTCTCAGGCTACCCTCATATAAAGATAGCATAGGAAGACAGATACAAGACCACGTTCACGACAGAATGGGGGTCCTACCAATAGACAGTCATGTCGTTTGGAATGAAGAATGTACCCACAATATTTTATAGAGTAGTCATCGTCGTGTTTAAGGAATTCATCCACCAGTTTCTCGAGGTTTACTTAGATGATTGGACAGTCTATAGTTTGTTGAAATACCATGTAGAGGTATTATGGTTGATGCTAGAAAGATGCAGGCAATGCCAGATATCATTGAACATAAAGAAATTCATATTGAGAA
Organism: Picea sitchensis; assembly: GCA_010110895.2. Classification (NCBI taxonomy): domain Eukaryota; kingdom Viridiplantae; phylum Streptophyta; class Pinopsida; order Pinales; family Pinaceae; genus Picea; species Picea sitchensis. The sequence continues at coordinate 41,132 of SNQJ01S0097614.1, forward strand.
CACCATTTTGGATACTATTGGGCCACATAGTATACAAACAAGGTCTATTAGTAGATCCTGCAAAGATTGCAGTAATTGTTAACTTACCACCACCAAAAACATTCTGCCAACTACGAGCAACGTTAGGACACACAAGGTACTACAAGAAATTTATCAAAGGTATGCATAGATTACTACACCAATGGAAAAGTTGTTAAGAAAGGATACAAAGTTTCATTGGAATGAAAAGTGTCAACACGGTTTGGATACCCTGAAGGAAAAGATGATCACCAAACCAATATTAGTATTTTCAGACTGGGAGAAGACATTCCATGTGCATGTAGATGCATCAGACATATCACTTGGAGCTATCTTGGCACAACCAAGAGCAAGATATTTGGATCACCCGGTAGCATTTGTGAGTAGGAAACTATCAGAATTAGAGCAGAACTACAACACTGCAAAGAGGGAAGGCCTAGCTATGGTCTACGCACTTCTTATTGGGAAAACACTTTAAGATTTTCAAAGACCACTCAGCCATGAAATACCTAGTCAACAAGCCAGTGTTGGGGGGAAGAATATGTCGATGGTTACTATTGTTTCAAGAATTTGACTCTGAAGTAATTGTCAAGCCAGGAAAATTGAATGTAGGACCTGACCACCTGTCAAGGGTCATGAACGGGGAAGAACCTATGAATTTAGAAGAATTTTTTTTGGATGCGCAACTATTTTCAGTATAGATCACTGACAATTACTTTGCATATATCATTCAGTACTTAAGCACAGGTACTGCGCTGCAAGAATATAACACCGCGAAGAAGAAAAACGTGGTAGTTTGTGTTGCCAACTATCAACTAATTGCAGGACACTTATACAAAATGGGCGCAGATAGCATCTTACAAAGGTACATGTTAGAGCATGAAATACCAAGAGTCTTAGCAGAATCCCACAAGGGAATAGCATGAGGGAATTATGCAGGCAAATATACCATGCAGAAGGTATTGTATGAAGTACTATGGTTTTCGACCATTCACCGAGACTCGAAGGAGTACTATCGGAAATGCGATGTTTGTCAAAGGGTAGGTAAACCCAACAGAAGGGACGAGATGCCATTACGACCACAAGTTACATTGTAGGAATTCGATAATTGGGAAATATACTTTGTGGGACCAATCAACCCACCAGAAAAAATAACAGGATCTAGGTACATTATCACCGCAATGGAGTACCTAACAAGATGGGCGCAAGCCGCACTAGTGAAAGATTGCAGTGCAGAAACAATAGCACACTTCTTCTTTGAAGAAGTGATCACTATATTTGGATGCCCAAAAGTTTTGATGAGTGACCAAGACACACACTTCATCAATAGCACTATCAGCGCTATGACTGAAGAGTTTGAAGTCCACCATCAGAAGAGAACATCATATCACCCACAGGAAAATGGCACAGTGGAAGCATTTAAAAAAATATTGGAGAATGCACTGACAAAGATCTATAACGTCAACAAGGACGACTGGGACCTCAAAGTACCAGCAGTATTATGGGCCTACATGAATACGTGCAAAAATTTGACAGGGCACACGCCATTTAAATTGTTATATGGCCAAGAAGCAATGGTGCCATTAGAATTCTTAGTGCCAAGCTTGGGCATAGCAGTAATCACATATATGACAGAACAAGGCATAGTACAGTAGCGACTAAATCAATTAATGACCATGGAGGAAGATCGGATCCTAGAAAGATTCCACCAACAAGTAAGGGACAAATTTTGGCATGATAGACACATAAAGAAGAAAACTTTCAAGGAAGGAGACCTAGTATTGATGTATGATAGCGAATCTTTCCAGCACCCAGGAAAGCGCAAAATGCACTGGCTAGGACCGTATGAAGTAAAATATGTCACAGAAGGAGGAGTTGTACAGTTGAGAGATTTATCAGGCACAGAACTCAAAGGAATGATCAATGGGAGCCAACAAAAGCTGTACAAGGACAGTCGACCACCCACCATGCAGTAAAAAAAAAAAAACAGGATATTATACAATACCAACAGAGGCACAATGCATCGAAAGAAGAAAGGGAACGCATACTTAGGAACATAAACTCGGTGAGGAGAAGGACAACAACCACATAAAAGGGGAAACAAGCGGGAAACAAAAATAAGACAAAAGCAGTACGAAATGATGGAGTCAGGAGGAATTAAAGGACAGAAAGGACCGATGGGATGCCAAATTAATCGCGCCAAATAGAGATGGCAAGGTAGAGTAATGGAAAGTATGAAATAATTGGAGATGTATATAATCCACAATTAAGGAAGTGTCCTCGACAAGATTCATGGGATACCCATACAACACATGGACGCGGGAAAAAAGAGTTCATTTGCAAAAAGAAAACAGACAGAGAATGATAGACGCTAAGGAGCACAAAGAGGAGTTCACAGAGGTCACAAAGACCATTCAAACTCAACAAATGTTTGACATTCACTACCATGGCACCAACAAAGAAAGAATAAACAAGCCAGAGTGTCAGACCAACCAGAGTTAAAATTGGGTCATGGGTACAGTTGGAAGAAAGTGAACAATAGTCGCTAGAGGTCGTCAATGTCGACAAAATCCCATCTCCAGACACAAAACTGGTGAACCCCACACCTGTAGTGGTAGAAACCCAACATCCATAATCAGAGGGAACAAATATAGATAGACCGACATAGTTACATGAGCAGCAGAACCAAGACGTATAAACCATGAAGGAGGTGCAACCAAAGAACACCAAAGCAGCTCCGAAAGTCAATGGAATGATGATGAATCAGGAAGCAACAATTGAAATAGATGAGTTTCGAACCACCATGTCAGATCACCCACCGGAAGGAATAGTAGAGGAGGCCACAAGTTGGCCAGAAGGGTATTCCGAAGCACAAACATCAATCATTGGAACTTCAAGCCATCCATCGCAGAAGAAACACAAGAAGTAGGTACCTAGGTCACCTCGCAAGCAAACTTTCACAACAATCATTCTACTGCGTATACTAGATGGGGTACGAGTGGAATCAGGATTGCTAGGGCATATTGACAAGCTAAAATACTCAGACCATGATGTAGCAGACGCGGACAAGTTTCTCAAATTTGCAAAGAGAGTATACCTGGAAACTGTGGGCATAAATCTGATTAGGGAACCAATTTCCCAGCCACTCCGATGGGAAACAGGGTTGGAGAAGACAGGAATCTTAGGTCTATTTTACCTACCACATTTTTGTAGAGGTCAGTACGCAAGCACTTGTGTTAAACAATTTTTAGCAGTCACACATGGCGGGGACATATGGTTGGAAAAGCTTGTCTCAATAGACGTAGAGCTTATTGTGAACATAACAGGGTTTCCATCTTGGGGCATGGATATCGTGCCATTTCTTAATGATAAATCTAGGGAGAAAGAACTAGTAGAAGAGATGAAGAATAATTATGGTACCGACAGGGGGACATGAGGGATCATTATCAAGAGGATCAATGATGTCACAACACAAATGGGCGCAAAACTCTTAGCCTGCAAGCTGTTAAGAAAATGTTGCAGGGAGGAAGTTTCGGCTGGGGTTGTCGTAGATGTAGCTCAATGTGCCGAGGGAACCACAGTGAACTAGGCACCCTATCTATTGAACTTGTTCCTGGATGAATGCAAGAACACGCATGATCTTGAAACAGAGTTTCATTATTCATGGCTAATCATCTTAATAACCTTTATGGGCTGGAGAGAACCAAGGTATGTAAATTTTTATACCAGACCCAAACCAAACTAGGGAGCGAGATATCTATTATTGAAAGCCACGTTGGATGCTAGGCACAAGAGGATGAATGGGTCCATATTTGAAGGATACCTACGCGACTTGCAGGAGGCCATCAACAACATGTGGAGAATATCACAAGAGGCTATCATCCGGTTTCGGGACATCTCCAACTTCAAGGACACACGACATGCGATGTGGATATAGCCGCGCAAGGACCCTAATAAGAAGTGGTTACAGATGTGCTATTGTATCACAGAGGGTGAAATCAACATGGTGATCAAAGACTGGGAAGATGAATGGAGGATTCCAGTCCTCACCCTGGACTTTCTAGAAAGAACAACAGAAGGAGAGGCATGGTAGGGAGAAACACAACCTCAGGAAATTCAAGTTCCCAAGAAATGAAGGATGGGCCAAACAAAAACAACACAGACAAATGAAGGCACAAAAAATATAGGGACCCAGAAGGGGAAGAGGGAGAATATACAGTCGTCCAAAGAGCAGCAGAAACAGGGTGAGGCAGTGAAAAGGACTGCACCAAATCCCAACTCATAGGAACCCGGGGGAAATAAGAGGCCAGCCCCGCAGACATGAGGCATACGCAAGAAAACAAAGGCACAAAGAACACTTATAGAGTATATGATCACAGACGACGATGGGGAAATGATAGCCCGAATGGTTTAGGATTGTCTAGCTGAGGATTTTGACAATGCTATGCACCATAGGGACAAGATTCAAGAGGAGATGGTAGACATGCGGTAGTTTCTCAAATGAATTGAGGAAGTACAGATAACAGGAAACAACATGGGAACAGTTCCATCAACACCACAGACAGAGGAAATATTGGAAGAAGGAAAGTGAGATCTAGTCCATACAATACTGCAGCCAAACGCAACATTCCAAATCACACCCGATATGTTGTGCATGGACGGAATCATGCGGAAGAAACCCCTAAAAGACTTAGCTCAAATCCAACTGGTGTTGATGCGGATGCCATCTAGGGCACTACGCAAGTTGCAGGTTATCTTAAACCATGAGGTATAGTATCGTGCACACAAAAACTTAGTCGAATTGTAGCAGGAAATAGAGAAGCAGGATGAGATGGAAATAGTCTATGAGCAGGCTAAGTTCGATACCCAAGAATAAAAGGAGCACAGGAAAGCATTGGAGAAGAAAGTGGCAGGAACTTATGAGAAGATTCCAAAGGCTGTGTAGTGGGAGGAAATCACAGCATCAGAACAGATTGATCAGATTGTGTAGGCAATTGATAAATACCAAAAGGAGATCAAGAATCTCCGAGAACAACTCACACCCACTACTCCACCAGCAGTGAAGGAGGAAAGGAAGAAGGAAGTAGTAATGCAGCTGCAAGAGATAGAACAACAGGTCAACACAGCAGTCGACTTGTTTGATCAAGCAACACAACTTTGGAAAAAGTTCGAGGAGGATCAATAGGTCCAAAGGTGGGACAAGAAAGAAGAAAGGATCAACACAGCGATCCAAGACATCAAGCAGAGGCAGAAGACAATGGCTATCACAGAGTGCATCAAAAGGGACCAGAACATGAAGAAATTGTAGGCAGGACTCACCACTGCGAAAACAAAGAAACAATAATGACATTCTCAAATGGAACCGCTACAAGAGAGGGTACCAGATGTTCTGGCATGAGTAGAGGAAGCCAAGACATAGATAGCACAAACTCAGGCAGAATGCACAGAATTGGTCAGTGACAAAGTTGCAGTCCAGATAGTGGACACACTCAAGGATAATACTGCGCAGGTGCAGACATAGAAAAAAGAGCTCAAGGAAAATTTCTAGGTGATCACCAAGGAGATCGAGGAATCACACAAAGGTTAGGTGATTCGGGATGAGCCACATGTCAGTTTTGGAAGCTTGTTGGAGGCAAGCCGAAGTGGAAAACCAAGGTGTTTTTGGGAAAGAAAGAATGCACAAGGAAAGCGACAGCTGGAAGGAAGAACAACATGCACGCATGCATGTAATACCTAATGACGGTAGGGTTAGGGTTTTGGTAATGTATTGTAAACGGCTAAGGAGCCAGAAATGTATAAATATAGATACTTAGGTGTCATAAGGGGTGGGAATATATACTTAGGTATTGTTGGGTTTTTGGTTATCAGAAAGACTAGTTGTTGTTATAGCGATAAATATTGTAGTGAGATGATATGGGATACTTTGTTGTATGACCTACTTTTGTAATTTGTTGATCTAGAGAGGACTGAGGAGGGTAGATATTGAGGGTTAGATCGCAGGCCGAGGATACTAGTGAGATCTATCCCGCCTCATATAGATCTTACCCAACTGGAAAGAATTGTAAGCGCGTAGCACCATAGTAACAGAGCGACTATAATAAAAGAGTTGAGAGCCAAATATTTGTGGACATATACCAGGAGGGGGTGAACCACAGTAACATATTTTTTATGTGATGAATGCATGCATATATTAATGTCTTTAGTAGTTATTTTTATTCTTAACAAATGAGTTTCTATATTTCTTGATTATTCGTGAAGGACATTATATTGTGGTTACAAGGTATAATAGCGGTTCAGCATACAGTTCTCATATCTCCCATTCAATCCTAGGTTGTAAACACATGATTCTTACAGCCAGCCATTCAAGATATCTCGGGTGAGACGGTGCATGTAATGTCCCCCACCTCTTGATGAAGAGGTTTGGGAAGACTTAGTGGTCTAGTCATCCCCACTAAACCATAGTCTCATACAACATGGGGAAACGTCAACTAACTCAATGCTATATTTGGAAGTTGACTTGGAAAAAGGGAAAAAGGGTAAAAAGTAAATCAATGAAGAATTAGAACATTGAAGGTTGAGTTAGGAGTTGAACCTAGGGGTTAACTAACTCAACAGGGAAATAGAATGGAAGTATAAAGGAAAGGATAGGGTGCACCTTTCACTCATCTTGGATATTATTGCATTTTATTGTTGAGCTCTTGAGCACACAGTTTTGAGGGTTTTGAGATTACAAACCCTAGAGAACAACTCAGTGGTGAAAGATTCCACTCACCTTGTTCCAAGCTTGGTCTCGTGGATGAAATACTCCACCCAAACCATTCTACAGTCATCACAAGTTCCGTCATTGATCCAGGAGGGAAACAAGGTCATACCCTTGAGGGTTTTCTAGCAGGGGTTCACCCTTTCATGAAGAGGAGTTTGATCCAGCATTGTGATAGGGTCTAGAGACATTCTAGCATTTGGGTTTTTATTGTAGGGCCTTGTTCATCAGATTGGGAGTATTGTGGAAGAGTTACTTTGGCCAGATTATTATCTGCAGCTTTGGGACGACTATGAGAGAAGGAGGGTGCAACTATGATTTAGTTATTTTCAGTTTGAGGATGTTACACCTCAGATATGACCTTGAGACTTCTCCCAAGGGCTTGTGGTAGCCCGATCTATCTTTCTAGGGAGTTTCAGGAAATTTGGAGACTTCCTTCATCAGGGCCGAATTATTGGGCACTTCAGGGTCTCAGGAGGGCGCAGTCTTGATTAGGGTTTCAATAGTTTGGAGGGGTAAGACTTGGAATTTGGACTTCATACTTCAGGGAGGGGTTTGTATTTCCCCGATCTATCTTTCTGTGAATTTTGGCATCATTTGGAGATCTCCTTCAACTAGGCCGAAACCTTGGTCTTCTCATCTACTCAGTAGGACGTGTCTGCAACTAGGGGGGTTGGGCGTGACCCTATCTCTTATTGTATCTAGTATTAATTATATATTCATCCTTTGGAAGATTATTTTGTATTTTCGGGATCATTTTGTAGCAACTCATATACTCTATCTTGGATCCATCTGATGTTATTCCAGACTTTCATCCATATTGTATCAGGTTCTTTCTTTTCATAATAATAAAGGTCAGATCTATGCTTTTGGGTTCCATATCTTATGTACTGGTTATATCTTGTGTTTTCATTTAGTTTATCTTCAGATCTATACTTAATAACTAAACATCACCCTAAGGCCGAAACTTGAGAGGCCAACCTACACACAGACACAAACAAACAAGTAAATCAGTGGTCAGCTAGTGTTCCAAGTGAAAAAATTGGCTTAGAAACATTACAGTGGTATCAGAGCTCTAATCCTCCCATCATGTGAGCATTAGCGCATGCATAAATTCAGTGGAATTTACATGGGATGAAGGAAGAAACATACAAGTGAAATAGAAGTCGATATGGAAGGGTCAAGTGATGACAATGAACCATAGGGCTTGGCAATCTTAGCACATGAGTTTCGTAAATCCATAAACCAGAAAGAAAGTAAATTGGTCACCCACTTATAAAAGAACCATGAGGCAAACCGTAGGGGTCAGGCAGAGATATCTGAGACCTTAAGGAAGGTATATGAAAACCAGACAAGGATAGCAGAGATGTTGATTGAAATGAATCACAAGGGGAAAGGTCCAGAATTTTATTCCAATAAGGAAACCAGTGGATCGCATGGAGGAAACATGTATCAGCAGGAACACATCCCCTACCATTATTCTGAAGGAATCCAAGGAGAGGGAGAACCATAGGGACATACAGGTAGCAGGGATACTCCTAGACCGTACTTATCCACATTCATAGACGATCCCACACAGCTTGACCACATTGATGACTTTAATGAGTTGTTTGAGCAATATTCCAGGGAGTACAACTTATTGAATATGATAGTTCAGAGGTAGATGACCCTAGATCAGTACTGTGGAATCAAATTCAGAAACAAGCCTAGGTCGTACCACAGGAGAAACTATGAGTTTGAGCACAGTGCTAGGAATATGTAGATTCCCTACTTTGATGGGTTGGCCAAGATGATTGCACAGGCATGGGTATAGAAACTAGACACTTATCTACATATTAACCCTATGAGAGAGATGGAGGCCATAAAGTTTTTCACCATGTACCTGGATGGAAAAGCTCATGAATGGTGGTACCATGGTTTGACCACACTTGGCCACAATCAGATAGTAGCCTACACAGAGTTCACTCATAAACTCATTGACAAGTTTGACCAAGGGGACTCAGAGCTCCATTTTAGGAAACTTACACATCTTAGAAAAATAGGTGCACCAGAGGTGTATATTGAGGAGTTCCAGAGGCTAGTAGTCATGGTGCAAGATGTGTCACAGTCGAGGATTTTTTTTCTCTTCACCAAGGGTTTGATGGAACCCTTGAAGGGTTGGGTTAATATTTTTAATCCTAACAAACTACAACATGTTACTTGGAGGACGAGAGATCTAGGGCCAACTTGCAAACAAAAATTTGTTCCTAGACCAGCTCTGAATACAGGAGGAAGAGACCAAAGACCTTCGATGAACCGAGGAGGAAGAGACCCAAGGGGGTTTGACAGGGAGAGAGGTAGGATGGACAAGAATACTAGAAGGGAGATGAGAAGGAAACAACTATTCTACACATGAAAAGAAACATGGAACCGATCCCACAAATGGATGGGTCATGGCCAAGTTCATTACATAGAGGTGACCTCAGACAATGAAGAGGATGAGGATTTCGGCCACATCCAGAACATGGAGGCACACACCACCAAAATTGCATAGAAGGAGGCTATAGGTCATGACAGTATGACAGAGGAGAGAGCTACCTTGGAATCCACTAGTGGGGTACCCAAGTACAAAACCTTCAGGATGAGAGGAGTCTTCTAGGGGCAGAAGGTGTCAGTGCTAATTGATGGGGGAGCCTCCCACAACTTTATTGACTCAACATTGTTATAAAGGAGGCATATACCCATAGTTGAGTTTGAAGGATTCAAGGTGGAGGAAGGAGGAGGTAGAACAATGCCATGTAACAAGTACAATCCAGGGATGAAGCTTACACTGGGCAAGCATGACTTAGAGAAGGATGTTTATGTGATGGACCTTTCGGACACAAACATAATCCTTAAGTACAATGGCTCAGTACGTTGGGGACTATCATCACCAACTAAAAGACCATGGATATGTATTTCACAAAGGAGAGTGGAAGAAAGGTAGTTCTAAGAGGCATGACAAGTAACTCATCCAAGGTAGTCATGACAAAGAGGATGGAGGCCATTTTCAGGAGAGAAGAGATCGTGTATGCTACTGAGTGAAAAATTTCGGCACATGTGGACAAAAAGGGGAAGATTCAATATGCGCCCGAGATTCACAGGATCATTGACAAACACAGTAAGGTGTTTGGACCTATCCCACCAGATGTGCAACCAGACAAGGTATTTGAGCATATCATTGAGTTGGAGGAAGGGGAAAAGCTATTCATCACCACGCCTTACAGACACCCAAAGAAGTACCTAGATGAAATAGAAAAGGAAATCAAAGACCTCTTGTATATGGGTCACATCAGACCAAGTTCCATCCCTTTTGCCTATTTAGTGGTGTTGGTCAAGAAGAAGGATGGAACCATGCGCATGTGCATCGACTTTAGGGCACTAAACAAGAAGACAATCAAAAATAGGTATCCCATTCCAAGGATTGATGAGATATTGGACGAGCTCCATGAGGCTATCTATTTCACCAAGATTGACTTGCGCTCTGGTTACCATCAGATCAAAATGAGGGAGGAGGACATCCAAAAAATTGCTTTCAGGTGTCACTACAGCCACTATGAGTTCTTAGTGATTCAATTCATTTTAACCAATTCCCCAGCCACATTCCAATCATGTATGAACCATGTCTTCAAAACAAAGTTGAGGAAGCATCTTCTTGTATTCTTTGATGACTTGCTAATCTATAGCAAGACGTGGGAGGAACACCTTCAGCATGTGGAACATATCTTGACTATCAAGGAGGATCAATCATTGTATGCCAAGGAGTCCAAATTTGAATTTGGAATTGTAGAGTTCCTCTACTTGGGACACATTATTGGAGTTAAAGGAGTACAGGTACATCAGGAGAATATTCAGGCCATAGTTGAGTGGCCCACACCTAAAACCCTTACAGAGTTGAAGGGATTTCTGGGCATTTGTGACGCAGCCGCACTCCTTGAAGCACGTCCTCTCTCACAGGATCTTCCTTTCATCTTGGCCCAAAGACCTCCAAGGTTCTTCTATTTCCCTATCGGGAAATATGCGACCCACAGATTCTATCTTCACGCGATCCCCCCCTTTCTTAAACTTATCGGGGAATCAGAACTCGCGACTTCGCGAGCCTAACGGTCGATCACTGGGCTCTCGAATCCTCGAGACCCGATGCTTTGGTCAATGCTGACCTCTTCCCATATCTATCAGGACTTCTTCTCTATCGCGGTTTCGTTACTCGCGATGTCGTTCACTTTGATTTGCCGACTCCCGATACCCGATGCGCCGAATATTTGATGCGCACGTGGGAATTGACTTTTCCACACCCGTCCCTTCGATCGGGATTTCGAAGTTCGCAGGATCACGAATCCTAATGCCAAAGGATTTAGGACTTACCTTTTCCCAATCCCCGATATGGTATGCCACCTGTCCTCCACTAACCCTGACTGTGGCCCACACGACCCTTCCGTCGGGATATCGTGTTTTGCGATTCCAAGCGGCAAGTGTTTCCTGTCCTCAGAAACCCCAATTCTCCAATCTCCGACTCCTCGGGATATCCTGACACGTGTCCTCACTGATGGACGGTTATGGGCTTATCGGGATACCATGGGTCACGATATCGTGATTCTTGCTGCAACCACTTGGGACTTCGACTCGCGAATCCCCGATACGCGATGTCACATGTAGATCTGACGGTCCCTCTGACTCAGGATCAACGGCTCTGCCCTCCTGAGCTTTGAACCTCTTCCACACTTATGCAGTAACCTCCCTGTGCCTCTGTGAGATCCAATGGCCCACGAAACTTCGTGAAATCTCCTCACAGAATTTCGTCCGTTCGTCCTTCCTTTGCTAATTCTGCGAAGTGATGAAGTGCTTCGTCCACGAAGACTTGTTCACCTGCACGCCAACCTGCAACGCTTGTTGCAAGCCTTCTAAGGTACCAACCCCCTATGATTTCCTTGGTAATTAATCAAGTTTCTATACCTCCTAAGCTTGTTCTCGACTTCTCAAGTCTTCCTGAGAACTTCTTGCATGCACTCCTTGTGGCAAACCTTCAACGACGCCTCTGTGTTGAAGTCTTTTGACTCTGCGCACACCTGCAACAGCAGTCTTCCAATACTCTGCTCAGAATCGCAACTCTGAGACTTAGCTTGGCCTGTGCACTCTTTGCATGGAACTGTGCCTAACTGCACCTTCTGGATGAATGAGAACAAAGGTTATCTCTAATTGAACCCTTCTGTCAACGCACTCCTTGCGGACAATTCGACTGCACTCCTTGCAGGAATTCTCATGAAATTGAATCAAAGATTTCTTCTATTAATTCAATATCTGTACATGGGTGTTCTTCATACAATCCTCTGCCTACTCTCCTCTTCTTTCTCCTGAATCGATAATGTTACAATGTACAAGTGAGGGTGTCTATATCCGTTTTCCCTCTCGGACTCTAGGCTATCAAATCTAGAATTAAATTCCTATCTAACTGCATTAACTAAATTAAATGTCGTCTATCTACTAAAGTACGAGAGCTATCTGCTCAAGGTCCATTACAATATACAAAGGTGCCTCCTCTTAAATGACTCATTTAATATTTTCGCAACAGTTTCCAAGGCAATTTCAAAATTTGCGCTGGCTTATCCAGTTGTCTTCCGCTTCCGCGCTGGCTCGCTTGATGTGCTGGAGATGCTCCTGCATCATACTCCTCGGCTTGAAAACTTTCATGGGCTCCTGTCCATGAGCTTCTGCACGGTCTGTCCATGCTTCTGTATTTCTGTGTCAGTCTCCTAGTTGGCATCTTCCACTGGATGATTCTTCCACTTGACCAGATACTCAAAGTATTATTTTCTCCTGGTCTTCTCACCCACTCTCTTGTCCAGTATGCGCTCCATCCGTGGCTTCTCTGCAACTGGAAATTGTTTCACCCACTGGATCACTGGTCCCTCGGCTCCAGTTTTTGCTTCCCCTGCTGTATATGGGTATAAATCTGCGATATTGAATATCGGAGATATTCCAATACCATCCGGCAGTTCGATCTTATAATCATTTTCTCTGAATTTCTTCAGGACTCTGCATGGCCCAATTTTCTTCATTTTCAATTTGTTGTATGTTCCCCTTGGGAACCTTTCTTTCCTCAAATGTGCCAGAACTAGATCGCCAAATTCAAACTGAAGTTGTCTCCGATGTTGATCTGCTCTGCGCTTGTATTCCTTATTTGAATCTATCAGTCACTGCTTCACCCTGCTGTGAAGTTCTTTCATCGCCTCAGTGAATTCTTCTGCACTAGCACTGCTAGTCGCAGTCTGTCCTGAATCCCTCAGTTCATAAAATCCTCTCAGGTACACCCCATACACAACCTGAAATGGACTTTTTCCTGTACTCCTATTCACTGAGTCGTTGTATGCAAACTCTGCCTGTGGCAATATGTTATCCCAACTGTTATGGTGCTCTGTCACCAGGCTTCTCAACAAGTCTCCCAGACTTCTGTTGACCACTTTTGTTTGTCCATCCGGCTGTGGATGATAAGAAGAACTAAACAACAAATTAGTTCCCAGCTTCTTCCATAAGGTCCTCCAAAAATTCCCTATGAATGATTCTCAGTTGCTTCATACACCTCTCCAAAATTTGCATCCCCTGCGTACATGTTCCTGAGATTTTCAAAACCCAATGTTTTCACTCGAAATTCATGCAACAGCAAACACTTCCTGCTCAAAGCATCAGCCACTTTGTTAGCAGTACCTGAAATATGCTTAATCACAAATGTGAAATTCTGCATATACTCTACCCATTTAGCATGTTTCTGATTCAACTTCTCCTGTTGAGTCACAAACTGTAATGCATGATTATCACTGTACAATACAAATTCTTTTGGGATCAAGTAATGCCTCCACTTCTTCAATGCTTGTATGATAGCATAGAATTCCTTATCATACATGGATTATTTCATCTTTGCCTCATCGAGCTTCTCGCTGAAATATGAAATCGGCCTGTCTTCCTGACTCAAGACCGCTCCTATGGAAAACCCACTTGCGTCACATTTCACCTGAAATGTTTTCAGGAAATCCGGCAACACCAAAACCGGTTGTTCCGAGATCTTCCGCTTCAACAGATTAAAGCTCTTCTCAGCCTCTGTTGTCCAGTGAAAAGATTTATGTCGCTTATTTACTGTATCCATCATTGTTGCGCTAATCCCACTTAAATTCCTGATGAACTTTCGGTAGAAACTAGCCAAACCATGAAAACTTCTCACCTCGAAAATATTCCTCGGTGATGGCCAACTCTTGATTACTTCCACTTTATTCGGATCCATATTTAATTCATTTTCCGAAATAACAAAACCCAAGTAAATGAGTTATGTCTTCATGAATGAAGATTTCTTCATGTTGATCAATAGCTTCTCCTGTTGTAGCTTCTTCATCACTATAGCCAAATGCTTCAAATGTTCAGCCTCTGATTTACTGTAAATCAGTATGTCATCCAAATACACGATGATGAACTTCCCAATGAATTCCCTTAGGACTTCATTCATCAACCTCATAAAAGTACTCAGCTCATTCGTCAAGCCAAACGGCATGACTAGCCATTTATACAGTCCTTCGTTGGTTTTGAAGGTTGTCTTCCATTCATCGCCTCCTCTCATGCGAATCTGATGGTATCGGCTCTTCAAATCAATCTTTGAAAAGAATCTTGCTCCACTCAAGAAATCCATCAGATCATCCATTCTCGGCAATGGGAACCTGTACCTGATGGTTATCTTGTTAATCTCTCTTGAATCAGTGCACATCCTCCAGCCTCCGTCTTTCTTCAGACTGAGCACTGTTGGAACAACACATGGGCTTAAACTTTCCCTGACCAAGCCTTTGTCCAACAACTCTTGGACCTGCCTCTTGACCTCTTCATTTTCTTGCGGTTTCAATCTGTACGTAGCTTTGTTCAGCAAACTAGCTCCTGGAATGAGATCAATATGATGACTCACACTCCTCATCATTGGCAACGAACGAGGTAATTCGTCCACTATGATGTCAGCGAACTCTTCCAGCAGTTCCTGAATCTCATCTAGCAAATCATCCACTCTTGTGCTAGTCAGAACAATTCTCGGCTTTCTGACCACAAAGAATTGTGGATCTTCCTTCTTCTTCACCTCTGTAAGAAGATCCTTCCCACTCATGAGAAGTACTGTGTTGTTCACTTCCGGCTTCACCTCCTTATATTTTATCGGAAGCAATGCATGGGTTCTCCCATTTTTCTCCAGGGTATATGTGTTCATTCTCCCATCATGAATCACATTTCTGTCATATTTCCATGGTCTACCCAGCAATAAATGACATACATCCATGGGAATAACATCACACAAGATTTTATCATTGTATCCACCTATTTTGAATTCAACCAAGCATTGTTTAGTAACAGATACCTGGTGTCCCTTCTGTAGCCACGAAACTCTGTATGGACTTGGATGATCAGTCGTATCCAACTCCAGCTTTTCTACCATCTATGTAGATACGAGATTATCCGTGCTACCACTGTCAACGATAACCTTGAACACCCTGTCCTTGGTCTTGCAAGTTGTTCTGAACAGTCTCGTCCTTTGGACTGAACTTTCCTGCACCTCCTTCTCGGGTGTCAAAAGGACTTTTCGCATCATTAGCGATCTTTCTCCTTCTACGTCCTCTGCCTCAACATCTCGCCTCTACGCTTATGTGATGTGATCTTCTCCAATGTCATTCTTTTTCTTTGGACACTCATAAGACTTGTGCCCATTCTTTCCACATGTGAAGCATGTGATGATTCCACCTCTTCCTCTTCCTCTACCTATGGTACAAGGAAAAGTATTGTTGTCAGCATATCCTCCGCTTTGTTCTATATGCTGCCCTCTTTGTTCAACATATGGCCCTCTCTGTGAGGTCCCACCTCTTTCAACCTTACCCTGAGGTTTCTTCCATTCCTCTTTGCTTCTGATATTTCTCCTGGGCAACTGCCTTGCCTATGGGCTGACTTCGGCCTCGCCCTCGCTGACCTTGCTTACGGCTCAGCTTCTCCTCGGCTTTCAGAGCCATTTGATAAGCATCCTCCACCATTCTGATGGAAACCATGCTTAATTCATCCTGAATGTCGTATCTCAGACCATTCAGATATCGGGCAACCTTCTCATCATTGCTCTCCCGATGACCTGCTCTGATGTTCAGTCGATAGAATTCCTCAGTGTATTCTTTCACTGTCATCAACTTCTGTCTCAGGTTCTGCATTCTCCTTAATAGAGTAATTTGATAATCCCTTGGGATGAACTTCACCTTCATCTTCGCAATCATTCGATCCCAACTCTTGATCTTATGCTTGCCTTTGCAGCGTCTGTCAGCTTGTAGCTCGTCCCACCACAATGTTGCATGTCCTTTCAAGCGTGTGACAACATGTCTGACCTTCTTATCCTCTTCGACATCTTCATAGTCGAAATAGGTGTCAAGAGCTCGGATCCAATCCAGTAGCTCCTCTGCATCCAGATTTCCCTCATAAACTGGAATGTCCATTTTTGCCTTCACACCCATCCTTGCGATAGCTTTGATCAAATGCTCATTTGATGCATCTTCGGCTATAACTTTGCAAGATACCAGATATATAAAATATGCACAACAGAAATGAAATGATAGAAATAACAGAATAACAGTAAACTATCCAGCATAATCTTCACAATACACAGAAATGATTCACGAAATAGCAACAGAAATAGCACTTTGAATCAAATAGCAATGTTCACAGGCCTCTTCGAGGGGGAAACCTCCAATCGAGCAGTGCTCTATTACAATAATATCCAAGCTAGGG
>SNQJ01S0097617.1:0-31487 GCA_010110895.2 Picea sitchensis
TTACTTTTCTCATATACATGTTTTCCATCACCTTAATCTCTCATTATCCCATATATATATAAATTAATGGTGAATTTAAATGATGGATAATGATAATTTACTATGATGAATGCATGCTTATAAATAGAAAAAAAAATGGAAATATATATGCATATATTATAATCAAATGGTGGCGTACTCCTTAATCTTAAATTTTTAGAATAATGAAAATGATAAATGGATCCTCTTTCCATAAATTATTAATCCCTACCGCCTCTACCTTTAATAAAAGTTACGCATGTAAAAAAAAATTAATAATAATAAAAATATATATATATAAAATTATTAATGAGCGCACTTACTCTTTGAGTTTTAAAAAAAAATAAAAATTAATAGCTATATAAAATAAAATAAAATAAAAAGAAACATAAGAAAATAAAAAGGAAAAGGGGGGAAAACCTAAAAGAGAGGGGATTTAGGGTTGAGACTGGATAAACGAAAGGGAGAGGGGGGGGAATAAGGGGACTTTTGGAGCTATTGGAATGGTTATGCTGCCAACCTAGAGACTGGACTGATTTCTTGTAGGAGTTGGGGATTCTCAGCAGACTTGAGTGGTAGCTCAGCCTTGGGGGCGAGCTGAGAAGCTAGGCTGTTGTCTGGGTTGTGTGT
Organism: Picea sitchensis; assembly: GCA_010110895.2. Lineage (NCBI taxonomy): Eukaryota > Viridiplantae > Streptophyta > Pinopsida > Pinales > Pinaceae > Picea > Picea sitchensis. Next base: position 649 of record SNQJ01S0097617.1, read on the forward strand.
GGCCCCTTTGTGGCTCGGGGGGCTAAGGGGGAAGGAGATTACCCCTAGCATTTGGCTGGGAGGTACTGGTGAGTCCTCTATGGTCGGCAAGCAGGAGCAGGAGCTGCAGAAGCACAAGAATCAATTGCTGCAAGCGTTAAGGACACAAGTATGTAAATCTCTGGGCGTTTCTGTCTTGCTGTGTGTGTCTATAAAATGAAGTTTTAATGGTTACTGTGTGATTAGTAGTTTCAGTGGTTATGGCTATTTTGCTAAACTGGTTGTGTGTGGCCCCTTGCGGATCGGGAGGATAAGGGGGAAGGAGATTACCCCTAGCGTTGGATGGGAGGTACCGGTGATTTCGTTGTTGTCGGCAAGCAGGGGCAGGAGCGGCGGGAGCACAAGGATCATTTGTTGCAAGCGTTAAGGATACATGTATGTAAATCTCTGGGCGTTTTTTGTCTTGTTGCGTGTGTCTATAAACGAAGTTTTAATGTCACTGTGCAGGATTAGTAGCTCTGGTTGGCATATTTCGTTTTCAGGGTTTTATGGTCTAGCCGCTTGTTTTGCACCATCTTCCATATGCTACATTTCCAGCATACACACCTCTCGGCAAGAGGGTTTCTGAGGGCGCTGTTATTTTGTATAAGTATTTGTTTTTCCATGGGACTTTGCTGATACTTTAAGCATTTTTCCTGCCACATAGGTCACTGCCCTTTGTCTACAAGAGGGGTTTCGATAAACTGGCTGCTGTTATTTGTATGGGGCGCTGTTTTTCCATGGGATTCCCTGCTCATACTTTGGGCGCTTTTCCTTACAATACGGGCGCCTTTGTCCATGTGGTGGTGGGTTTCTGATAAACCGGCGCTTTTGTTATTTGTGGCTGGGGTTGTTTTTCCATGGGACTTCGCTGATAATTGGGCATTTTTCTTCAATACTGTGGGCGCCTTTGCCTGCTAGTAGGCTCTCTTGATAACCGCATTGTTATTTGTAAGCATGCTGTTTTTCCATGGGTTTCGGCCATATCACTTTGGGGTGTGTATTTTATAATTGTGGAGCCGCCCTTCCTACGAGGGTTTTTTTGAACGTAATCGGTGTTATATTTATATTGCTAATTTGTTTTTATCCAGTCTCTTTGATACCTTGGGAGACCAGACCACCGGGGTGTCCTTTTGTCCAAATGGGAACGTCATAATTTTATTGGCCATACGCTATGGGTCGCATTTCTTTGTGGTTTCTTCATTTTACATCTCCGGGCGTTTATAGAAGACAAGTGGGAAAATTCCTCCTCCGGTTTTTCATCGGTTGTTGGCCATCCCCATTTCGCGGGCTCACATTTACCTGTGGTTGGTGACCAAGGAGACTGTATGCCAGTGGTTGATCAGATACGCTCTGGGCTCTTCGCTGGGTGTGTAAGGCCGTGATGCATTGCCCATATGAAAAATATAACCCTAGAAATACCACTCCATTATCTTGCCACTATTTTCCCCTTGGCTTGTGATTTACAACATCTCATCCAACAGTGCAATGAACAAATCTAAAAAAAATTAAAACAACACAAACAACAGAAGCTATGAAAATGCAATAGAAGGTCATTATTGTTTTGTCTATGGTTCTATGACCGTATGGTAATTACAGGTATTAAATATATGGTCATGTTAATGATACTGGAATTTCACCATTATACCTCCAACCTGTACAGGATTCATAAATATTATGATTTCCTTATAAATCTAGACTGTAATTCCAGTTAGCACTGAAGAGAAATACTGTCAACTATTACTTCCGTAATTCAGTTTTATTTTTGTTATTGCTAAATTGTTATATTCATCCATCGTTGTTTGTGGGTAAATATTTGACCTCTATCCACCAAAAAGGAATTATTAGGAGCATCACTTCCGAGATTGTTGTTTTCCTTTTTTTAGTTTAATTGATAAATTATTATAGCTAGTCATTTGATATCTAAATTTTCATTTTATTATTCTTACTGCATTACTAGAATGAGGTAACCTCCATATTTATTACTGCCTAAATGTGACCACTAGATCCAGAGTTACTACATTATTATAGTTTATATGATGCTAGGGTAAATGTATTAAATTTACATTTAATACATTTACCCTAGCATCATAGTATAATGAAGGTAAGGAATGTTGTTATGAGGAATCACCTTAGGATAGAATGCCTGAATTAAATGTGAGGACTTTCATTATAACTCTAATTGGAAACTAGTTAGTGGATATGCAAAGTCATTCATTGCAATGTATATTCAAATTTCTATTATGATTTAGTCGCAAAGTTTGGTTTGACAACGATATGGTAGGGTGTCATTATCACCTCTTTGGGAATTGTTAGTGGATCTCGCTGTGGCATTTATTGTTTCATACATTTAGCTGATTCTCACACAAAAACTACAATAAGTTAACCCTCCAATCAATTATTCTCCGTGTTTTTAAGTAATATTTGTTAATCTGCGATGAACATACCCGGTTCATTGGCAACGTTAATTTTAGATATTATTTTTATTACTAGTTATATGCTTAAATGCAATGTTGTTTAAATTGAATGCAATGATAATACTTGTTAAATACTAATATTAATATTGTTTAAGCTCAAATGTTAGTATTGGCTTAATTGCCATGATATTAATACTTGTTGATTTGCAAAGATAAGGTTGTTATTAAATTGCCAAGGAATTGATGAAGGTTGATTCACAATTTTAATATTTGTTTAATTGCGATGATATTACTTGTTGATTTGCAAAGATAAGGTTGTTATTAAATTACCAGGGAATTGATGAAGGTTGATTCGCAACTTTTGTTAATATTTGTTTAATTGCGATGATATTACTTGTTGATTTGCAAAGATAAGGTTGTTATTAAATTGCTAGGGAATTGATGATGGTTGATTCAATACCTATTTTTGTTTAATTGCCATGATATTACTTGTTAATTTTCAATAATAAGGTTGTTTAATTTGGTAAAGGTTAATGATGATGGGTGATTCACAATGTTAATATGGTTTAATTGAACTATTCGGGATGATGTCTAAGCTGCAAGGTTATTATTAGTTAAATTTGAAGGTTAATGATAAGGTCTATTGCAATGCCAATAATTTAACAAATATTGGCATAACAATAGACCTTATCATTAACCTTCAAGTTGTTAAACCCTTAATGTTGATCGATTCTAAATGTCGATTATATGTATTTATCGACTTATTGAGTTTTAAATGACTCTCAATAATGACCTAAAGTCGTAATCGACAATTTGACTTATGACCCGCCTTGAGGATGTAAAACCACAATTAACCTAGATCGGTTCAGTGATAGGTGTTTATTGTCCTTTTAGACCTTAGATATTGGCCCTCAGCCAGGAATACTGGTTGGGTAGTTGACGAGGTTGTATCTAGCTTATGCCCTCCTATGAGGATTGTTGTTCCTTAACCCTTATTGTAAATTTGGTTGTAATCAATTTGTGGGTCTACTTTGTGTTAGGAGTGACCTAGACACCTCCAGGTAATCCTTAGTATATAGGTTCCGTGGTGTTTTTTCCAAGATCAGCACCTGCTGCCATATCAAGAGTCTCTGCCCTCTCTTAGTTGTAGGTTTCCACTCTGCATTGACACCCGAGGCTGCATTTTCCTCGAGCAAATGCCGTGCGTTCTTATCTCGACTCTCTCGAGAAGAGGACTAAGATTAAACGCCTCGCTTTCTCCCTGCAAGGTAAATAGTAACTCTAACCCCATGGATTCTTCCCCCTGTTCCTGATTGCAACCCCAAATGTGATATTATCAAGTTGTGTTTGTGCCTCATGCCTATGTTGGTCGCCTCCTTGTTGGCAAAGCATCTTTGCAGCCTTTTGTGGTAATCTTCGTGGTTGCGCCTTGCTGGTTGTCGGGTGGCTTGGTCGGAGTCCAACAGTTCCGCTTCCCCACCTACACATACACACACACGGTTAAAATAGAAATAAAAATTTGCACCTGTCGAGTAGTCATTGTCCTTAGCTAGGAGGGTTGTTACAAATTATGTGTTTTTAAATGACATTTTTAGTCTACCACGTACATACTTTAGTATATTGACAAATATTTTCATGTTTCACATAATAAACAACATGTAACATAAGATATAAAAACATGATAAAACATAAGTATGTAATTAACCAATGAAATTATAAGTAAATTATTCTAAGAGAATAATTCATACAAATTAAAATATTATATAGTTATGCGTACTCCAACCCAATGTCAAATATATGTGTAACGCATCCTTATTTTGTAGTATCTTGATTCTCTTAACGTAACTCAACATCTCAGACACAACCGTTCAGAAACATTGTTGAAAAGATTGATGATATCATCATCACAATCAATGTCATTTTGAGACATATTTTCATCGACATCATCACAAGCACTTTAACATTGGTTCCTATGCCTCGATTCTTCATGATATTCTTCGTATTCTTCATCTCTCGACCCTACATGATAGTCCGGCTCTATCTGATCTGTTGAATCGAATCATCTTCTTTCTCTTCAATATCATCTTCTTCCGTAAATGAGTATAATTAATTGACCTTCCTCTTGAATCATAATTCCTTAACAACAAATGACCAATCCTTCTCACCTAGAACATTTGAGTAAAATACTCCACTGCCATTGGTTTGGAAAAACATAGTGATCACGTCCTCTTTCAAACATTGTTGTTTTAATCATCGTAAATCTTTTGGAATGTTGAATAACAGTTCTTCCTCATCACATTCATGCATTTCTGTAACTATACTATTTGACATCAAACATAACCAATTTGAAGGAATTAAAGTCACACTTCAATTATATCATTTAAATACCCATAGTATCTATTTTCGCTGCATTCTCATGGATGTTCCAGTTCATCTCTAGAGAGGGAAACATTAGTGACTTGAACACTGCAGTTATCCCACTAATTTAATTTTTCCTATTTCATCCAGAATTGTTTTACGTGAAATTTACAAACTATCAGACAACATAGGCCTTGTGGCTCTGTCCTAATATGTCAGATATGTAAAGGATTCATTGTGAATTAATAAATTAAGATATATGGCTTCTATATAACTTCAGTATCTCCTAAAGGTATACATACACGAGGACATTACTACTATAATATAAATAAATCTAATAAATGGGTGAATTTTTCTTAACACCTTCCATCTTTCAAACCATGCTAACCAATTTCCCTCGTGTAACATTGTACCTCACATATCATATGAGCTCTCTAACCAATTCAAATCATTGCCAAGCATGATAACCCACATCCATGTTGTTTTATATATTTCAACCCATACATTCATCCAATATTTGTAATGTATAAAATGCGCGGCATCCACCTTGAGAAAAAAAATGAATAAAAAACTCATAATTCAATATTAAATGATAGTTAAGTAATATCTAATATGTATAGTAAATTGCAATGTTAATAATTTATGAAATAAATTATATTAATAATATATTAATGAGTATGATCATATACACAAAAATGAAACTTTATATTATTAATACATATAAATTTTCACAATTATTAATATATTACCCTAATTTTCATTCCACCTTTGCCCCACAGATGCTCCCCATATTCAAGTTTTTGATGACTCACATAATGTAGTCACATCCATTGTACGCATAATAGTTAGCTGCCATAATTTTAGGGAAGATACCGACAATATATTACCTACATGATTGAGAAGTGAATATATATCCCTCCAACCATAGAAGGAACCCCTCAGATTAATGCTCTTTGTTCAACCATTGCCTTCAATGATTGTAAGTGCCTCTCCACCATCCAGCACATTGCCATTGGGATCTTTGGGTGAACATGTCCACAATTCTCACCTCCCTCAACTTGGTGTGTATGAGGTAGTTTTCTTGCGCATTGAAAAAATGTTGGAGGTATATAATTTTGCATTTGACACATTAGACGAGAATTTCTCTCTTCTTCCATCACTTTATATCATCTTCATGGATTTGGTTCAATGACAACTATATAGATGAGACCATGATAAAGAAAAAATAAATATGTCAAGCAATATAATATAATATATTACATTACATACAAGTAAAACACGTGTCATTAAGTACAAACAATAATTTGAGGAATATTTTGATGGCCAAACCAAAACTACTTAATTCCTCGCTGTTTTCTCCAAGATCATATATAACTTGTTTGATGTTGCTGTCAAAGTCGTTTGGGAGAGAAAAAGGTAGAACATAATGTAACAAAATGAATTATATTTGTTTCCAACTTCCTGCATGACAAGAAAACAAAAAGATTAAGGCCACAATCATTTTTTTATTCAATCCGTGTTTTTACCCCACCTCAAATCTAATTCTTCATTAAGATATTATTTTATGTTTGGCAAAACCCTCATGGGAGCCTTTAATTATTTGAATGACTTCTTTTACATCATTTCTTTTTTTTCTCCTGCTAATAAATCCAAGGAAGGTTATTTCCTGGTCTAGTAATCTTACTTGATCTATTTGAATATCTAGGATCACACTTCACATTGTACGATTGGCTTCCCAATGTCATTAATATAAATTTTGACAATTGCTCTCTTTGTCCTCCTACAATCTATGATCTTCCCATAACGCTTCGCTTACATTCTTCCCGACATGCATTATATCAAACAAATGAGATATTTGTATCTCCTCATAGTAGGAAAACATCATCAATTGAGAGAGATAACATTTAATTCCTCATGGAAACCCATTATTAATACCTTCATGATTATTGTAGCCTTCATGAAGCATACATTTGAAATCACAAAAATAATGTATCAACATGGTAAAATAAATTAATGATTAAAATAAACATTCAAAATCATTGCTACGATCTACTATACATAAATAAATTGAGTACCTTGATGATTTCTATTATATTCCAACTCATAGGTTGAGATGTCATTCTTCATGGTTTTGTTATATTCTATTCCTTACCATTGAAAATATGTTTTCCAATAGTAGAATACCTAATGCTGGTTCTTAGGGAGAAGGTTCCTATACTCATCAAGAACCACCTTTACTAAACTTTTTGAATGAATATACTTCATCCTAGGACCACAAAATGAACATGCAAATTTACCCCCTTTGTTTAACATTACCTACAACAAATGGATTAATGTTAATTATATGATGAGGTTATTTAAAAATTAAACATGCCTCATGATAACATTAAAAATTATATAGTATTAAAGAGAGCAATATTAGAATGCTAAATACCACAAAAATGTGATAGTCCAAGTACCAAGAATTGTCCATTAAAGTATTCCATGGAATTTAAAGTTCTTCTCCCCAATTGGTTTACAAATTTCATACATACTGATGCCCTCCCATAATCCCGTATTCTATTAGGGTTCGACATATATACACCTGTTATCTTTAACCTAGTATTTACCTAATTGTTTTAAATTACAACATAATTACTATAGGAATGATATCATGTAATATATATAAGTAAATAAATAAACAAAAGATATATGCAAAAATTGAAACAAATAAAAATGTTACATCTACAAAATTAATGTGTAAACAAATACTTGAAGTAATCATTGTCAACACTATGTTCTCCCTCTTTATTGACATCCAAGGAGGAATGTTATTGACAACAAAATAAGCCAATAACTGAAAATAGACCTATACTTTCAATGGATTAACACCAAGTATTGCTAATGAAAGCCTAATATCATTTATGGTTTATCTTTGAAATATGTCCATTTTTCCTCAATTTCCTAAATGCAGAACCATCGAAAGGAAAACTAAGAACACCATCTCCACTTATGTTATGTGTATGGTAATCCATAAATTGTTCTATTCTTTCACACCTAAAAAATCAGTTGTAAACATGGAATTATGGGAATATGATCGTAAGAACCTTTCTATAAGGCACCCCTTTTGTTACTTGATCGGTTCATATCTACTTTGTAAGATACGTGGAAATTTTGTTTCAAAGCATGTTGTCCATAATATATAATATGGGTCATTAGACATGCATCTATAGTTTGATAATCCATTCCAATGTTCTTTCATAATGGTACGTAAACTCATATGTGCTTAGGTAAAATATTTGACGATGGTAACAAAATTTCACCTAACAACATACAACATAACAAATAACTAGTTAATGTAAAGAATATTAATCAGTATAAAATTGCATTCTTATTTTTACACAATAATTAACACTAAAAACAAATAGAAAAAAATCAACATTTATGTATAATATGAGATGAAACATATTACATACCTTAGGATCTGTGTCATACAAGTGTTCGAAAAATTATTCATAACATTTAAGTTCACTATAAACAATGTAGTAGAGAGAAGATTTTCTCTTGATCCTTCATAAAGTCGTTTATTTTCCTTTTCTAGTAGAGGTTCATCATAAATACCAACATTGTCCCCATCACCATCCGACTGTGAAAACAAATCTTGGATCATTTTATTTTTCCCATGATATTCTTCCATGGGATCATTAAGTTGATTTGTCCCATCATCTTCTTCCATGAGATCCTCATTTTCTTGGTCATGATGTTCCTCAGTTTGTACAACATCATTTCTACTCATACTTGGTGCAATATTCTATGGAAAGTTAGAGGGAAACTATAACTTTATAATTACAAACAATCATGCAAAATTAGTGTATACTATAAAAAACATTCAAACAATATATATACATGTATATAATTTTATATAAAGATTGACAAAATAAAAACAGATAATGAATATATAGCTAATTACCATGGGATGATATTCATTCGATCGGCCATCAATGTGCCCATATTTCCTACAATGTTTTGTAGTTGTTGCTATTAAAATTCTTACGGGACGTATGAGGAAACATTTTTTGCAAGGGAAATAACATATACCATAACCCTTTTCACCCACTTTACTTTTTTCCCCACATATAACTATATTCCATGACATTCTTCTGCACAAAAATACCCTTTCGAAACCGTCGTTGTTATAGAAATATTGTCGCAACATATTTAAATCGTCAAATATTTATAGGTCAACTTAGGTCACTATTGTCGCAATTGCGATGACTGTGATCTATACATATTTACCTATTTATTTGCTATATTTAAGTCACTTTGTGAAATATTGGAACGGTTATAATAGTCATATCGTCGCTCTTGCGACGACTGTTGACTATATCAATTTAGACTTTTTCAAAATGTATAACTGTCAATATGGATAGTATCAAAAAGTGTAACTGTCAATAGTGAGCATCGCTCTTGTGACAAAATCACAAGTTCGTCGAAGTAGAGACAATAGCCCACCATATTGTTAATCATCACAAAACAAACAAATGTTTGGTTCTGTCGATAGAGGGATGAATATGGGGTGGATTTAGATCAAAACTTAAAAAATGAACTTTTTCTCTTGAATTTTGCGACAAAAGAGTACTTTTGTCACAAGTAGTCGTCACAATTTTTATGAAATTATTTATGTTTAAAATAAATATCAACATTATTTCTGTTTAAAATAAGATATCAACATTTTTATGACATTATTTATGTTTTTAATAAATATAAATGTTACTATAATTATAAACATAAAATTTAGTAATAAATTTCATAAAACAATGTTATTATTAATTTTTTTTAATATATTTTTTCAATAATATGATGATGATGATGATGATGATGATGATGATTGTTAACATCGATTGAAACCAAAATTGGTGTATACCACATTAATAAAGGTAAGGCATTTATTAGATTTATTTATAATTTTATTTCAATGCTAAAAAATCATTAGGAGAATCCTTCCAACATCACTATAGTTTTGATTATTTAGAAGGTTATGACATATATTTTAATATTGAGATATAATTTGGAGATATGTAGGACACTGAAAGAGAAAGTGATTTTCATATTCAATTTTATTGGTGTCACAGAGGTGACATATTCTCTCATGCCATTATGTTTTTGGGATTTTCTAATGCCCAGTCTCACTATGTAGCTCATTTCACAAAGGTGACATATTCTTTCATCCCATGCTATTTTGGGGATTGTCTAATTCCATGTCTCACTATGAAGCTCATGAGAATCAATTCTAATTTTAGCAATATTGATTCTCTTTTTAACGGTACTAAAAAAATAGAGATAATTTTGATCCTCAAGATTAGGGTTAACCACCTCCTTATAATATATTAATTTTATTTTATCCTCTAATTCTTTTTCACACCATAGATTATTCTTAAATTTATCTTGAAAAATATTTTTAATATAATCAGTATTCTTTATAATAAATTTTTACTCTATTCCCTAATGATTTAGTGAATACTTGATGTCATTATAGCATCCTTGCTTGAGTCGTTGATTATTTTGTCTAGAGTCTAAAGCATATTTTGGGAGCCTCTTGTCATCCATTTTGTTTAACTTGTTCTTGTACAATAAGTAGTTATTCATAGTTGTTCTCTCAATGGGTGAAAGGCCCACTTCTATGAGGAGGATAGTATAGGGTGTATTGCCTCTCATTTTGAGATTATAAGTTATACGATTCTTTTGGATCTTTCCTATACATATCTAGGATTCTCGACAGATATTTCATCCCTAAACTTCACATCCATAAAATATAAAAGGAGTGACAATAGTCTCAGAGAGTATTTTTTATTATCCCATAGCTAAAGGTCTACTAATTTACAATTATTTTCAATCCCATAATAAGATTTCCACCCTCCATTTATCCCTTTTTCAATGTTATAGTTCCAATTGAGCTTCTGATGAATATCAATTATAAGATACTTGTACGAAGGCACTTCATAGAAGGTATTTTTGTTATATACAAAAGTATCATAGGTGATATTGTTGGATTTAACTATCATAACCTTCATCTTTTTAGTGTTGACAGTCATTCATGTACCAGAACATAAGTCCTTAAGGATGTTAATATAATTATTGAGGTCATATGGGTTCATTTTCATAAGAAAAATATCATCAACATAGGAAAGAAGGATGATGACTAAACTACAAAGAGTAGTACCAACATAAACTACAACTTCTATAAAATCTTCCATCTTGTCAATGCGAATGCAAAAAGGAGCACAAGCTAGTGGACAACCTTTCTTGACTCCTATATTGTAGTTAATTTCTTTTGACTAACCGTTATTGCTCCTAAACTTGGAAATACCATTATCATAAAAGCTTATCACAACAGATATTATCCTAGAGGGAACTTTTAGCTCTTCTAACCTATTCCAAAGGTTGGTCCTAGGAACAATGTCACAAAACTTCCTAAATTCAATGAAACAACAAATACAATTTATTTGATTGTTTTGAAAGTTATGCATAATTATCCCAAGCGTGACAAGGTGGTCCAAAGTTGAAAGATAACCTCTACAACCATCATGGCCTTTAGAAAAATTCCCATGGATTTCTATACATATGATTATATTCTTTTCCAAAATACTGTCATATAACCTGGCTAAAATGGGGCTATTCATAATGGTTTTATAATTAGAGGGATTTCTTTTATCCCTATTATGACCCAAGGGGAACATATATATGGATAAGTGTATATGATATGACCCTAAACGGGGGAATGTACGACACTAAATGAACATGTATTGTGTAAATATATATGTAATAAGGTCATAATAATAGTAAAGCGGCCTCATGTGCAAGTGTGAATAGGTATATATAGGGATCTTGTTTTTATTATTGGAGGGATGTGAATTGTGATGTACGAATGTATTTGGTTATTTGGATGAGGTTATCCTATTATTTTAGAAGTTATTGTATAACTTATTTATCTTGGAGTTGTGATCCATGATCACATTCTGTACATGGCATGTACTTCTATTGTATTATGATAATTTAAGCATTTCGATCACTACATTTGGTATTAGAGCATAGATCATAGGGTTTTTCTTCCTCAAAGAAGACATCTTGGAATTTTAGGTATAAATGTTTTGGGGGGGGGAACTTGATAAAATGAAACTTGGAGGATTTTTTGAAGATATATCAAGGTACTTGTGGTCCAAATTTCAGCTTCTAGGTTGTTTTAATTTCAGAGATACACCCTGTGGAAGATAGGGTTTTTGACTAGTCCTATAGATAATCTCAAATAGATGTTCTAGGTAAAATAATAATAATATATTCATAGAGGATCCAAAATATCTAAGACTAATTGAATTGTAAAAAGGAGAGTCTATAGTATGTTTTGTAAAAGTTTCAGAATCATATATCAAATATTAGGTGTGTGGCATGTTGTACAAGTTATCTCTCCTGAATAGGCCAAAATTTAAAAAGGTTTGGGAAAGTTATCATAACTTTTTGTTGGCACACCCAATTTTGGTCATAACTCTAGAAATGTAGATAAGACATTTCATAGTATTACAGGTTGAAATTTTAGACTCATAAGGGCCAGGATTTCATAAATACATCAGAAAGAAGGTTGGTCAAAGGGATGGACTCTAATTCATGTTTTCAAATGTATTATTACTTAAACCTATTATAACAATTTATTGGGATGTCTGATTGAGTTGATTCATAATCCATTGGAAAGAGAAAGCATATAATATTATATGTGAACAAGGATTATAACTAATTGATATCATTATTCCTAATATATTGAGGTTATAAGTTGAGGTTTGGGTTATACCTAAATTAAGAATCAATTCCAATACCTAGGTTTAGAGGAGATGAATATAAAGATGAAATCAATCCCAAAGAATGGTTAACGATGATATTAAGAACCAAATATCAAAATATCATTAAAACCTCAGAATAAGTACTCTACACCTTGACAAAGAGATAAATTCAGATAATAAGTCTCTTCAATGGGGAAACCTCCTTATACATCATATGAACTCAAAAATACAATAGGATTCAAAATGAAAATGTCTCCTTGGTATATATAGGAGACTAGGAGGTACAATTACAAATAATGAACCCAAGCCGACATAAATAAAATAACAATACTATTGTAATATGCCCAAATTAAGGGGTAATGTGACACGATTTAGGGCTTAACATGTCCCTTCCATTCAAACAAGTGTTTTCCTCAATGATTGAGTAGTTCTGGATGCTTCTATATAAAATAATCATCTTCCCGTGTGGAATATTCAACAGGTAATTTCTTCCATTTAATGAGATACTCTAAAATTGATCTATTCCTCCATCAATGAATTCTTGTGTCAATGATAGCTTCAGGCTCCAATATGATTTTTCCTTCCTTATCAAGTTCTATAAATATATTTTGAATTCGGATCTTGTCACCTATAAACTTATTTAAGCATGAAACATGGAAAATTGGGTGTACTCAGGAAGATGCAATAAACTCCAATTTGTATGAGTGCCGATATTTTGCAAAACCTTATAAGTTCCACAGTACTTCGGTGATAATTTGTTATCCTTATTATATTTCTTGAGGGAAATATGTTTCTATGGTTGTAGTCTTAAAAATACCCAATCCCCTACTTCAAAACTTATTTCACTATGATGTTGATCTTCTTGTTGTTTCATGTGATTCGATGCCATGGTTAGGTTGTCCTTTAAGTGTTGGAGAACTTGTTGTTGATGCTAGATGTGATATTCCACTGCTTGAACCTTATATTTTTATTTTAGAGAAGAAATGATGGACGGTGGGTGATATCCATAAAGCACCATAAACTGTGTCATTTTTTGTTGTAGTATGAGAGGAAGTGTTATACCACCAATCTTCCAAGGGTAACCACTTGAACCATTGTGTTTGTTTATCAAAGACAAAGAAAAAAATGTATCCTTCCAAACATTTGTTCACCATATTGGTTTATCCATCAGATTGATGATGATAAGATCATCTATGAGCCAATTGAGTACCCAAACAACGAAACAAGAAAATAATTATGTCCAAAAATGTCTAGTGAAGATGGGATGTCTGTCACTTACAATAATCTTTGGGCTTCCATGTAGTTTTTGAACTGTCTCCATGAATGCAATAAAAAATGTACTAGATTTGAAAGCATGTGAGAGTGCATAAAAGTGTTCGTACTTGGTAAGTCTATAAACAATCACCATGAGGATACTTTTTCCTTCAGAATCTGGTAACCCTATGATGAAATCCATGGAAACCTCTTCCCAACATTGACATGGAATGGATAATGGTTGTAAAATACCTGGGGTATTAATTTTTTCCACCTTATTTTGTTGGAAAACAAACCATTCTTCCACAAACCTTTCAACATCAGTTTTAAGGCCATTCCAAAAAAATTCCCTCTTGACCCTGTGATAGGTTTTCAAAAATCACGAGTTCCCTCCTACAAGAGAGGTGTGCAATTCCAAAAGTACCTTTTGTTTGAGTTGGGAGTTCTTACATAAATATAAGTGATAATTGTACCATATTGAATCATTTTTACATGTAAATGTATCAGACGCAGTGGAATCCCACTGCAACCTTTGAATGAGAGTCCATATTTCTTTGTCATTCTTCCATTCATCCCTTTATTCTGTTATATAATCTGGTTGGATGATAGATATATTACCGAGAAATTTCTCAACATCTTCATCCTTTTTTGTGAGTTCATCTGCCACAAAAATTTTCTTCCCATTTTTGTAGATGATTTCAAAGTCATAACCCAACATCTTGGTCACCCATTTTTGTTTCCCTTCTAAAGATAATTTTTTTTCCAAGAAGTATTTAATACTTTCATGATCTATTTTGACCTTGAAGTGACAACTTATTAGGTAAGGGTGCCATTGATTCAATGCATGTAGTATTTCCATCATTTCCTTCCCATAAATGGGTTTGGTAATTACTTTCCCTTGCATGGTTGACTTTCAAAGGAAAGGGGCCTTCCTTCTTACCTTATAACAACACCAATGCCATTTCATGAGCTATCACATTCCACAATAAAGGTTTTTGTGAAGTCTTGTGTGGTCAAGACAATATATTTTCACATTTCCTCTTTAAGTTGTTCAAAATATTGAGTTGCCTCTGGAGTCCATGAAAATGAATCCTTATTAGTTAATGCAATTAAAGGTTCTACTATTCTTCCATACTTCCGACCAAACTTGCGGCAGTAACCTGTCAAACCAAAAAATACTCTAAAATTATTCAATGTTTTGGGAATCATCCAGTCCATCATGGATTTAACCTTGCTAGGGTCTACATTGACACCTTCATGAGGTACAATATGACCCAAATAATATACCTCCTTCACCCCAAAGAAACATTTGGATGGTTTGGCATATATTTGTTTCTCCTTTAGTAGATATAGCACCATATAAACATGTCGATTATGATATTCCCAAGACTTTCTATAGATTAGTATATCATAAAAAAATACTAACACAAATTTTCGAAGGAAGGTATTGAAAATGGAACTAATTAACCCTTGTAATGTGGAAGGTGCATTCGTAAGTCCAAATGGCATGACCAAACATTGAGTGCCTTCATGAGTTATGAATGTTGTTTTTGGTATATCTTCTTCCTTCAGTCTAATATGATGGTACCCTAAACGAAGATCCAACTTTGTGATGTAGATTTATTCATGTAGTTCATATAAAAATTCATCAATAATGAGAATGGGAAACTTATTTTTATTGGTGATATTGTTGAGCTCTCTTTAATATAGACACATATGCCATTATCCCTCTTTCTTGAGTACCATTACCACCAGTCCAGAGTAAGAAATTTAGCTAGGTCTAACAATTCCATCATCTAACATTTCTTCAACCATACACTCAATTTCACTCTTCTGGGATAAGGCTATCTATAAGTCCTAATGTTAGGAGGAACACTCCAAGGAATTAAGCAAATAGCATGATCATGATTGTGAGTGGGTGGAAGAAATCTGGGAATATCTTCAAATACTTTGGAATTCTTATCAATGATCTCTTGCAGATATAGGGGAATAGACGGATTAGATGTTTGAACATCTAGTGATCATAGTTTTACAATTACAACCTGCTGCCTCTTTTTAAATAATTTTTTTATTCCATTAGAGATTACCACCTTATTGGGTTTCCCTATGATACCGCTTAAACCAAATTCCTTTCCCTCCAATGAAAGTTTCATGAATTTTTTTTGAAAATTAAAATTCACTGTTCCCAATTATTGTAACCATTAGACCCCTAGTACGACATCAAAACCACCCATGGGTATAACAATCATTGGAGTATTCATTATGTATTCCCCCATGCTAATATTGATCTTATGGAATGTTCCTGAGCATTTGATAGTTCTTCCATTTGCAATCATTACTTGAATTTATGGTGTTGGATATTTAAAGCAATTGAGAGATTTGGATAATTTAAAGTGAATGAAATTATGAGTACAACCATAATTAATTAACACTACTACCTTTTTGTTTTTTATATATCCTTTAATATTGAGGGCTTGAGGAGTGTTAATTCTAGCCAATGCTTGACATGATATGGTGGGAGTCTTCTCTTCAACAGAAATATCTTCTACATATTCATCTTGAGAAAGTTTTTGTTCTTTTTCTTGTTCTTCTTCCTCTTCACAATCTATGTAGAATAATTTCTTCTCACCACACTTATGTCCCTTAATATACTTTCTATCACAATTAAAGAATAAACCTTCTGACTTTCTTTCCTCCAATTGGTGAGGTGTAAACCTTGTAGGCTGAGGTGGTTTAAAAGAAAGAACATTATTATCTCGATAGATGTTAGGGGTGGTCCTTCTAGTAGCCATAGCCAAATTTGTACTTACAACATTTCTTTCCACCCTGAATGCATTCTCCAATGATTTGGGTTCCCAAAGGAGAACCTCATGTTGAATGATGTACTCTAAATTTCCTATGAATACATCAATCAGGTGCTCATATGGAATATCCATTACCTTTATATTCAATCTTTGAAAGTTCTCAATGTGCTTTGCAACTGGACCCTTTTTCATGAGATTTATCAATTGTCCGAAGAAGGTATTTCTCCTTGTATCGTCATAATGTGTTATCAGTTATTCCATGAAAACTTTCCAAGTCACAAGTGATTTACGATAATAAATCCATCAAAACCACACAAACTGATTACGTTATAAATATAAGGATGCAATTTGTACATTTTGTGTGTGTGTCACATCATGTATATCAAAGAACTTCTCCATATGGAGTATGCATGTGATTGGATCCTTTCCATCAAAATTCCTCATATCGATCTTAGGAAATTTGTTTGTCTTCAACCGAAAGCTAGATTTGCTCCAGTCTCAATTCATCTTCCTTGTTTCCTCATCATGAATTTCATGGGATACATTGTCACTTTTAGGTGGCCTCTCTATTAGAAACTTTTTCAACCCTTCCATGATCTCACCTTTTAAGCCATCCAGTTTAGTATCCATCATTGCTTCTATCTTATCTTCAGTTGAATCCATCATCCTTTGTATTTTATCTTTTGTTATTGCCTTCTTTTCTATATCATCTATGTCCTTTTTCATTTTTTCACCTTCATCAAGAGTCGAAGTAGGAATGTCAAAGGGATTATTTGGTGTAGAAGTTCCATTTTTTGGTGGCATCTTGGCCAATTATGTCTGCAAGGTAGGAATTCATAATTTCTTAGGTAGAGGTCCTCATAGACAAGGGAGTGTCAGTTGTTATATCTCTCTGATATGTGTGCGGGGTCCAAAAATAGTGCTCATCCAGATATCTTGGGGAACTAACTAAGGAGGCTTGACCATGCTATTATTCATACTATATGACTACCTAGGTACTAGAGAGTGATCTTCGAGAGTGTTTTTCTCAGTGTACTATAGAAACAATATGGCCAAATGGTTTAATCGGTTGGTCTTTGGATTCTAGGAAGTCTCTCAATATTATATAGGTACGTGAGAGATAAAATATATAGTAGTTCTATCTAATTCACAATTTTTCGAAAGGGGCCTTCCAATATACTCTAGGTATGTGGAAGAACCACACTATCCCCAGGTTGTAGCGCTGACAAGTAACAAAAGATCCTACGTTTAGAGACATCAGAATACATCTATACCTAAAAAATCTCTAATATTCATCCAATTTTATCTAATACTCCTTTTATCCCACTTTATTCCACTTTTTGAGTCACCCCGATTGGATATTCTAGTCAATAGATATGTCAATTTACAAAAAACAAAAGAAAACCTTTTAAAACCATGATTTGGAGACTGTTCTGGTAGCTGACATTTCTTCTTTTGTATATCTACAATTTCATCCCTTTTTAGTCTAAAATTTCATCTTGAGGTACTCTGATGTGTCTTCTTTCCAATCCCAGAGGTTACACCAATATTGGATTATCCAAGATAATTGTATGATAACTTTCCTAAGATGTGTTGATTTGTTTCCCTTTCAGGAGAGAGAACTTGTACGCCCTTCCACTTGTTGTTGTCTTCACTTCAGAAATTGAAATATTCAAATATAAAAGTCTTCCCAAGAACACATGTTTTAAACTGAAATTTGGACCAACCAAAAACCTAATTTCCTCAGAGATAACTTTTAGAATACATAGAATCAAGGGAAGAAATTTGTACACATGGTATTGTTGGAATTACTAAGAAAACTGAGAGGGGTGGGAGGGTAAATCAGTTGTTACTTTTCTTAAAAAAATGTATGCCTATTAAAATATTGTTAACCTTCTCCAAGTGATCATCAAGATTATGCAAGACATGAGCAACATAAATAACAAACATCAATCACACATATGATATACACAGAGACATATATTCATGAGGAAACCCATAAAGGGAGAAAACCTATTCTTCCTCGAATGATAGGCAATATTTTAAGTTTTGTACATCATATTTCTTTGAGCACCAAATCAAAATGAGGCTACAACCTCTTATTTAACAAGATGAAACTTGTTGAGAGCACCAACTCTCTTGTTTCTATGGAACCCACTAGAAGGAAGCACCAACTCCCTGAGTGTTCTAGCACCAACTGGATGGAAGCACCAACTTCCAGTGACACAGGCACCAACCTGCATAATAGAGAACAATGATTCTTCGTTGAACCACCCTACCACCCTGGTTTTTCTGGTTTCAACCATATGGAAGCTACAACTCCATGTGTTCAAGCACCCACTTGAAACTCTAAGGAAAATAGTCCTCCCTAGCACCATCCTACCACCTGAGATATAAACATTTTATTTCTGAAATTTATTACAGTGATACTGTATTTATCAATGGCTTACCAGTCTCATCACTATTCGGATACACTGCTCTGCTCTAACTACATCAGTGTGTTCCTTTTCACATCTTCCTGTGCTTAAGATTTCATACAATCTTTTATTTTCACCATTTATGGTATGTCCTACTTATGTTCTTAATCTATGCATCTTTCACGCTCTGTTCCTGATGTCTTCTTGATAACATACAGTTCAACTTGTTTTACTGAGAAACAAAAAACTTCCTCTGTCATGGAATATTTCTTTTATTCATGCCCTCATCATCCATTACTCTTTGAATCTCCAACGCCCATGTCGGGAATTTCTAAACGCTCAAGAGACATGATTCCAATTCCCCAAAACAATGATTTAGTTAGTGTAACTAAATTGTAACTGATCAAGAAACCACGAAGTGAAACAAAAAACCTTCGATCAAATTCGGTTTGATTAGTGTCGTTGGATTATACGCGCAGAAGATTTTGAACTTTTCAATGCGTAACCTATGATATGGAGCCTAGCATCACTATCTCCTTCCTCAATATTCCATTGATGTGACCTTCGATGATACTCTCATGTGACCATGTGATTGCGGGTGTGACAAAAGGTGTTTTGAGAGAAACTTGCTTTCTGCCCCACAATTCACTAGAGAGATCCACATGTCCTTTCTCCAAAAATGTGGTTTCGATTAAGGTTCGCCTTCAGAAAATTAACTTCCAAGAAATTTTTGGTCCCAGAATCAGGCGTGATCATCAATCTGTCGATCTATGATAGATTCCTTTGATCAACGACTTCGATCTATCGTCTTTCCTTCCTCTTCTTTGGATCCACACCCTTCTAGGTATTAATGACCGAGTAACGTGTGGCCCTCCAAACTAACAAACGAGATCAATTTCACAATTCGAGCTTCAAGAGTATTGATTCTCAAACTACGCTTTCTCTATGGTTCTTCCACCTAGAATTCACGATCTATAGACACGTGGTCTTCTCGAATCAACGGTCACAATCCCTTCGGGTATTCGAGGTTCGAAAATATCCACTTTCCTTTCTCTCTTTTTCCCGTAGTGTTCCAACCAGAGTACACAATATATTGATGTGTTTCCTCCTACAGATCGATGTTCCTCATCTCCTTTGTCTCTTCAGGCTTCGGGGACTTCAAAACTCAACATCACTTCCTTCACTTTCTCCAGGAGTGTTTTTCCCTGAACTATAAAAATTTATGCCATGCATCCTTCCGGTAACCGACGACTTGGATCTTCTTCGGCCCTATGGTCTTTGACGATATGGTTTCCTTCCCAACCACAAACTCTCAAATTGATTCTATATAGAGTTTTGGATCATGCTCCACCTGTCAGTCTTAACGATGGATGGTTCCTACTTACTTCAGGACTTCGAGACTTTGACAAGTCTATTCTCTTGTGCTCATCCAGAGGCTTAACCTTCATGCATTTATCTCTAGATCCAACAACCATTCATCCTTGGTGATCAGATCTAATGGATCATATCTATACTTCTCATGGATCTAACGATTTTCATAACTCCTTATATGTACCTTAGATCGGTGGCTGAGAGCGACTTCGGACCTTCGTCCTTCGGGACTTAGGGACTTTTGACATTTGTTGGTGATGGAAATCCTGAAGTAAATATCCAGGAGTGACGTATCTTTCTTAAGTCATTTGTTGATGTGTCACGAGCCGATTATCTTCCACATGTCACTCAGATTCATGATTTGCACGTACCTAAAGTGTTGATTCAACTTGACACTTGTCATTGTCTTCTTGCACAATGTGTCCTTGCTGACGTGGTCTTTTGACATGGTCTGCAAACATGGTATGCCACATGTCCTTGTATATGTGGTCTACTGACATGGTTCTCCCTAATCTAACGGTCATCTCATTTTCTCCAGATCTGATGGTCCTTATTCATTTCAGATTTTAAGGCTTCGGGTAATTCGACTTTCAAGTTGCCAATTCTTTCGAAATGAGATTCATCGAATAGTACCCTCCTAGCAACTTTTGATGTGAACCAAATGTTGTTCGTCGATCATGTTCTTAGATCGATGGCTTGATCTATATTCGGTGTTGCTCTTCAAGGTTATCCTTTCCTTCCACTTAAAAGTGATCCAACGGTCATGAAGACACTCCAAGAAAATCAACGATCAAGGATGGTTGCAGAACCACAACTTGCGAATGATTTAACTAGTCACCAAAACTCCATAATTTGAAGTTGTGCGCTATTGGTGAGTCAACCACAATCGTTGATCTTCGAGGCTATAAGATCTGRCAGTCCTGACTAATTGYAGGATTGGAAATAGAACGATATTTAATTCTCCTTTCAATCTCTGCAATCTATCCCTGTCGTTGATCTGGAAATTGCACATCCAATGGTCATGACTTAATCTAACTTAATCTGATCATTTTTTAGATCAACCAAAATCGYCGATAYTTGGGTTTATGTGATCTGACGATCTAGAACAATTGCAGGATTAGAACTAACGAGTTTTTTAATTCTCATTTCTCTCTTTGCAATTCATCCCTGTCATTGATCTGGCTTGGATATATGATGGTCACAATCCTCCAACAATCCTCAAGCCCACGGTCACTCATATGATCGACGTCTATAATATTAGACAATAAAAATGGTCAATTTCTTCATCGGATGTCTGCTGAGGCTTCTCACCCTGAGATTGCGCTTTTCCTTTCGATATTTGATCTCTGCATACTATTCGCTTCTCCTCCCAAGCTCATGCTTTTCCTTTTCACCATCGTCGCTATTGTTCTTACCATCAATGACAATCACACTCTTCCTGTAAAAACATGCCAACAATATCCCCCTTTGGAATTGATGGCAACCTTAAAAGGATGCATTATTCTTCTTAGACCTTCAACTATAGCATCCAGACCACACCTTTTCTCCCCCTTTGACATCAATATCAAAGAAAACATGTTCCCCCTGAGTTGTTGCAGTACGTTTTCAGAGGTATCATATATTCAACCAACACATACTCCCCCTGACAGGATGGACTCTATTAGGTGAGATAAGGGATGACACCCAACTTCTGATGAAGATATTCAAATGGTGTCTTGGCTAAGGGTTTAGTAAAGATGCCTGCAATTTTTTCTATGGAAGGAATATAATTCAGCTAAACAACTTTGTTTGTAACTTGCTCTTTGAGAAAATGATACTTTATTGGTATATGATTTGTATTTGAATGGGGAAAGGGATTCTTCAAGACACTAATGGAATAGGTGTTATCACAATGAAGTGGAATAGGATCATTATAAGTTACCTTCAAATCTGCAAGAGTTTGTATCATCCATAAGATCTGGGTGCAACAAGTAGCAACAACAATGTACTCTGCCTCTGTAGTTGATAATGAAATAGATCCCTGCTTCTGACTAAGCCATGCTACTAACGAATCACCTAAGAAGAATGTACCTCCGCTGGTGCTCTTTCTCTCATCCAAAACAGTTTTCCCAATCTGCATATGAATATGCAGTTAATTGAATTTTTTTATTTTTAGGATACCAGAGACCATAAGTCATTGTACCGTTCAAATATTTGAATATCATTTTGACAGCTGCTAAATGACTTTGTTTAGGAGCATACTGAAAATGACCTACCATTCCAACAACTTGCATTATATCAGGATGAACTGTTGTGATGTACATAAGATTGATTATCATTGATCGATATGTTCTTTGATCAACATCAAGTGAAATATCATCTTTACTAGGCTTGCAACCAACCACCATAGTTGTGCTCGCAGGTGTAGAATCTTCCATCTAAAACCTCTTTAACATTTATTTCAAATACATTTATTGAGAGATAAATATCCCTACAGAACTCTAATTTATTCGTAAACCAAGAAAATGTGATAGTTCTCCTATCATGGACATCTCAAACTTAGTCTACACTGAGTTAGCAAACCACTAAACTGAAGGGTTATTAGTGCATCCAAAAATAATGTCATCTACATAGAAAAAATCAAATAATAAATCATCACCTTCATACTTAATGTATATATTATTGTCAACAATACCTTTCTTTAACCCTTTGTCCTGTAGAAATTTGTCCAGTCTATAATACCCAGCTCATGGTGCCTATTTCAATCCATATAATGCCTTTTTCAACTTACAGACATAGTCAGGATTATCTGTCAATCAAAATCCTTTAGGTTGCTCCACATATACATCTTATTCTATATATCCATTAATAAATGATGACTTAACATCCATCTGATATACTTTAAAGTTCTTATGACATGCATAGGCAAGAAACATTCTGATGGCTTCCAATCTTGCCACTGGTGCAAAGGTTTCATCAAAATCCTATCCTTCAACTTGTGCATACCCCTTATAGACCAATCTGGCTTTATTACTAACAATATTTCGTTGTTCATTCATTTTGCTCTTAAACACCCATTTGGAGCCAATTACATTCTTACCTGCAGGTCTAGGAACAAGCTCCCAAGTATTTTTCTTCTTGATATGATCCAGTTCCTTATTCATTGATTTTAACCAATTTACATATTTACTGGCTTCATTAAAGTTCTTGGGTTCCACCATGGATATAAAGGCTATATGTGATTTTTCAGTGTCTTTGATTATCCTTCTCCTAGTTTGTACACCTTTGTCTTTCTCACCAATTATCTGACTCACAGGATTATTCTTTTGAGTAATTCTGGAGAAAGGATTTGATGTTGTTTACTGATTTTAGTCTTCCTGAGTCTTTGTATCTTCATCTGACTCAAATTCTTCTTTTTCGGATTCTTGGACATGTTCATCTTCAGCTTCAACTGTGTCCTCTATAGCAGATTCAATATTTCTCACCTCTCTTACTTGGACTCCTTCATCAATATTTAAATCAATGCAATCAACTAATTTATAAAATCTTTTATTAAAGCATCTATATCCTTTACCATTGGTATCATATCCTAAGAAGATTCCTTCATCAGCCCTATCATCATACTTGCTAAGGTTTTCATTAGTATTCTTTATGTAGCACTTACTCCCAAAGACTTTGAAGTGTTTGATTGAAGCAGGTATTCCATACCACAGTTCATAAGGTGTCTTGCCACTGTGTGGTATGAGGTGGGATTTGTTAAGAATATGGATTGTTGTGTGTATTTCTTCTACCCAGTAGGTTTTACCAATGTTCTTGTCATTCATCATTGACCTAGCCATTTGCTAAACTGTTATGTTTTACCTCTCAACTACTCCATTTTGTTGTGGAGTCCTTGGGATTGTGTATTCTCTCTTGATCCTATGTTTATCACATAATTACTTGAAATCACTTGACATAAATTCTCCTCCTCTGTATGATCTTACTGCCTCTATTTCCTGTTTTATTATAAATTAAATCTTTAAATGTTTTAAATTTCTCAAATGCTTCATCTTTTTCTTTGAGAAAAGCAACCCAAGTGAGACTGAAGTAATCATCAATGATCAACATGAAGTAGTTTTCCTTCCCTATGCCTTTATGTCTATATGGTCCACATAAATCCATATGAACTAATAGGAGTGGTTTCTCTGTTGAAGTAGAGCTCTTGAATTTAAGTTGTGTCTTGGTTAGCTTTCCTACTTGGCAGGGTTTACACAAAGAATCATGTGGCTTTGATATTCTTGGAAGATATTTTACTGCCTCAAGATTTTTTATCTTAATTAAGTGGTCAAAGTTTAGATGTCCAAGTCTCTTGTTCCATAACCATCTTTCATCATGTTTTCTTAGATGACACTCGTTTCTATCTTCTTTCAGCACACACACATTATTGTCTGTCCTTATGCCTTTAGCCACCACTTTTATTCAATTTATAGACTTTATCTTACAATCTTTGGAAGTGAACACCACTTCACATCCTCTATCACATATTTGACTTACACTGATAAAATTATGTTTCAACCCATCTACAAGTAGAACATCCTAGGATTTTCCTTTACCATTACTCAAACTCACCATCCCTTTACCCTTGATTTTACCTGGTTCATCATTTCCAAAGGTCACATTTCCTTTTTGGTTTTACTCATAGACAAAAACTTATCCTTGTCTCTAGTAATGTGCTTGGAACATCCATTGTCTATATACCAGGGATATTATTTTTTTTGAGCTGAAAGTGTTAGACCACATTTTTCACTATCTTTCTTTTTCCATGTGCTGGCATTTCTGGCTAAGGGTTTTATCCTTGGATCTGCTTTGTAATTCTTCAAATGGCATTTTTCATCTCTGTGGCTGAAGTTATGACATTTATAGCATTCGAGCTCATTGTTCAATAGGTCAAATTGATTGGTGCAAATTTGTATACTCATTGGTTGTTTAGTTCTATGTTGCAAAGATTGTTTATTTATTGATATCCTCAGTTGCATGCAGCTAAACTTGATTTGACAATTTGCAATCTTATGACCAAAATTAGAGTAGTAAAAACAGTAACCATGGAAGAAATTTTGGTACCTGAAGGATGGTCTTCTTCTTGGAATTTGTTGCTCCATCTTATGATATATTTGTTTTTTATCAGGGATCATCTTGTCTTTATTATCTTTTGATGGCAGAGTACTCACATGGTTTGATTGTCTACTGACTCGGAACTTGATCATCTTTATTGGATCTTTTCTTTCTGTTTGTTTTCTGCTTGAACCATTTACATAGCCTAAACTAGTCTTCAACAAAGGAGATCTTTGTTTCCTCAGAATTTCGTTTAGTTTTGTTGAGGCTTTAATGCTTGGAATATTTTTGAGATACAATGCTTTAAAGTTCTCCATCTCTTTTCTTGTTTTTACTACCTCTGCTTCCAAGGATTCACATCTTGCCTTCTTCTCTGATAACTATTGTTTCAGAATGTCCTCTATTTTATTTGCCTCTTCTAACTCCACTTTTAGTAGGGCAAAGTCTTCATCAAGTTTTTTACCATTCTTTTCAAACTGCATCAACAACTATTTTTGTTTTCTCTTCTTAAGTCTGAGTCTGTCAATCGCTTCTAAAGCACTGATTAGTTCACCTTCCATATCAACCACAATTTATTCATCATTAACATCACTTCCTGGGATTTTATTATCATAATCATATTTTTCCATAAGCATACAGTCATCAACCTTATCTTCACAAGAAGAGTCACTATCTGTGTCTTTTGAAGAGTCATCATTGTTTACACATAAACTTTTCTTTTTACCAAATCTCTTGGATTTATACTTCTCTTCACCTTCAAAGTTCTGGTCCTTCTTCTTGTGTGGACACTTAGATGCAAAGTGACCTATCTTTCCATAGTTAAATCATTTTAAGGGAAGCTTGCCTTGGTATTTTCCTGATCCTTTATTTCATCTTCTCACAAATTTTGCCTCAATATCATCTAATTCCGAATCAATATTCTTGTCTGCTTTAAAATATGCTTCTCTAGTGTTGGATTTATATTTTCTAATCCTCAACTCATAAGATGTTAGAGTTACTAGGATTTTATCAATAGATAGAGTTTTAAGATCATTCAGTTCTTGTATTGCAGAAACTTTTGGATTAAATCTATCAAAAAAGGATCTTAAAATCTTTTTAACTCAAAATGCATCTTCAGTCTTCTCACCAAGACCTTTCATGGCATTCACAATCTTCTAAAATCTTAAAAAATATTTACTAATATTTTCATCCTCATTCATCTTTAGTTGTTCAAATTTCAATCTATGTGTCTGAAGTTTGGCATCTTTTACTTTCTCATCTCCTTCATAACTACTAATAAGTTTATCCCACATTTATTTGGCATATTCAAGTTGCATGACCTTTACAAATTCATCTTCATCAATCCCACTCAATATAGCATTCATTGCCTTTGCATTGAAGCTAAATTCTAACTTATCATATTTGGAAGCTAACACTACAGGTATTGTATATACAGACTCTACAACATCCCAAACATCAACACCTAAGGCCATGATGTATGTTCTCATTCTAACCTTCTAGAAGGAAAAAATTGTTCCATCAAACATAGGAGGCTTATTGGTTGAAGTTCCTTCATGGCTTGTCATGGTTAAGCTTACTGATCTACCTTTAAATAAAAGTAAACTACTATGATACTAATTGTTGGAATTGCTAGGACAACTGAGAAGGGGGGGGGTGAATCAGTTGTTACCATGCTTAAACAATTTTATTCCTATTAAAATATTATTAAACTTCTCCAAGTGATCATCAAGATTATTCAAGACATGAGCATCAGAAATAACAAAAATCAATCACACATATGATATACACAGAGACAAATATTCACAAGGAAACCCATAAAGGGAGAAAACCTCTTCTTCTTCGAATGATAGGAAGTGTTTTAAGTTATGTACATCATCTTTCTTTGAGAACCAACTCAAAATGAGGCTACAACCTCTTCGTTAACAAGATGCAACTTGCTGAGAGCACCAAATATCTAGTTTCTCTAGCACTTACTAAAAGGAAGCACCAACTCCCTAAGTGGTCCAGCACCAACTGGATGGAAACACCAACTTCCAATCACACAGGAACCAACCTACACAAAAAATAACAATGGTTCTCCCTTACACCACCCTACCACCTTGGTTTCTTTAGATACAACCAGATGGAAGCTACAACTCCCTGTGTTCAAGCACCCACTTGAAAATCTGAGGACAACCCTCCCTAACACCACCCTACCACACTGAGATATAAATATTTTCTTTCTGAAATTTATTACAATGATACAATATTTATCAGTGGCTTACCAGTCTCATCATT
Organism: Picea sitchensis; assembly: GCA_010110895.2. Lineage (NCBI taxonomy): Eukaryota > Viridiplantae > Streptophyta > Pinopsida > Pinales > Pinaceae > Picea > Picea sitchensis. The sequence continues at coordinate 28,443 of SNQJ01S0097617.1, forward strand.
GTTCAGCTACGCTTCTTTTCTTTGCCTACATCAGTGTGTTCGTACTCACATCTTATTGTTCTTAAGTTTTCATACAGTCTGTTGTTTTCACCATTTCTTCTTTGTCTAGCTTATGTTCTTCATCTCTGCATCTTTCACGCCATGTTCCTGTAGTATTCTTGATCACATACAGTTCGACTTGTTTTACCAAGAAACAACAACCTTCCTCTGTCATGGAATCTTTCTTTTATTCATGCCCCCATCATCTATTACTCTCTGAATCTCAAATTCCCATGTCAGGAATCTCAGAATGCTCAAGAGACATGATTCCAATGCCCTAGAACAATGATTCAATTAGTGTAACTAAATTTTAACTGATCAAGAAACCATGAAGTGAAACAACAACCCTTCGAGAAGATTCAGTTTGATCAGCGTTGTTGGATTATACACATAGAGGCATTTTGACTTCTCAATGCGTAACCTCCGATATGGATCCTAGTAGAGCTAGCTACTTCATCAATCTTTTGTTGATGTGACCTTGGGTGATGCTCTCATGTGACCATACGATTGCAGGCACGGTCAAAGGTGGTTTGAGGGAAATCTTCTTTTTTCCCTGCAATTCACTACATAGATCCACGTGTCCTTTCTCCAAAACCATGGTTTCGATTGTGGCCCGCCTTCAAAAAATTAACTTTCGAGAAATTTTTGGTCCTGCACTAAAGAATGATCATCGATCTCACAGACTTTGATAGATTCCTTATATCAATGACTTCGATCTATCATATTTGCTTCCTCTTCTATGGTTCCACGCCCTCCTAGGTCTTAAGGACGAAGTGACGTGTGGCCCTCCAAACTGAAGGACAAGATCGATTTCTCTTTTTGGGCCTCAGGAGTCTCAATTCTCAAACTCCTCTTTCTCCACAATGCTTCCACCGGAAATTCCTGATCTATCGACACATGGTATTCTCGAATCAACGGTCACAATCCCTTCGAGTATTCGGTGTTCGAAAATCGCAACTTTCCTTGCTCACTTTTTCCCAGAGTGTTCCAACCAGAGTACACAATCTATTGACATATGTCCTCCTATAGATCGACGATCCTCATATCCTTCGGCTCATCAGGCTTCGAGGATTTCAAAACAAAACTTCACTTCCTTCAATTTCTCCCATAGTAATTTTCCTCGAACTGCATAGATTTTTACCACACGTCCTTCTGAAACTGATGACCTGGATCTTATTCAACCCTATGGTCTTCGAAGGTCTAGTTTCCTTCCCAGCCACAAACTCTTGGAGTGATTCTCTCTGGAGTTGTGGATCGTGCGCCACCTGTCAGTCTTAACTATGGACGGTCCCTACTTACTTCGAGACTTTGACAAGTATGCTCTCCTACGCTCATCCAGAGGATTAAGCTTCATGCATTTATATCTGGATCCAACGATCATTGATTCTTGGTGCTCAGATCTAATGGATCCGATTTGTACTTCTCTTGAATCTAATAGTTTTCCAAACTCCCGAAATGTACCTTAGATCGATAGTTGAGAGAGACTTTGGACCTTTGTCCTTCGGGACTTCGAGATTTTTGACATTTGTTGGTGATGAAACTCCCAAAGTAAATCTCCCGAAGTGATGTATCTTTCTTACGTCACTCATTGATGTGTCATGAGTTGGGTAGTTTCCACGTGTCACTCAGATTCATGATTTGCACGTACCGAAAGTGTCGATTCAACTTGACACATGTCAGTATCTTCTTGCACCATGTGTCCTTGCTGACATGGACTTCTGACATGGTCTTCCAACTTGGTCTGCCACATGTCCTTGTAGACATGGTCTGCTAATGTGGTTCTCCTTGATCTAATGGTCATCACATTTTCTCCAGATCCAATGGTCCTTATTCATTTCATATTTTCAGGCTTCGGGTAATTTGACTTTCAAGTTGCCAATTCTTTCGAAGTGAGATTCCCTGAATAGTAACCTCCTCCCAAATTTTTACATGACCCAAATGTTTTTTGTCTATCATGTTCTTAGATCGATGGCTCGATCTATATTCGGTGCTTCTCTTCTATATTATCTTGTCCTTCCACTTAAAAGTGATCCAACAATCATGAAGACACTCGACGCAGATCAACGATCAAGGTGTAAGTTTTAAACCTATGAAGTAAATCAATGCATATAAATTCATAAGCAAAACAAAAATTAATCAATGTCTTATTCACATAGTACACAAAGAGTTATACCGGAAACCCTCAACTGGGAAAACCTTTCTTATATTCATTATATCGAATTTCACCATTCACTATACAATATATATACAATGTTTTTAGAGATTTTGTAGATACCAAAACCATAATCCCTTAATACGGGATTAATTTACAAAACCACTAAAAATAGAAAAATCTGCTAAAAATAGCAAAAACCGCCAAAAAATAATCGGGGCACTGCCCCGGGCTACCGCCTGTTGTCGAATGTTGCGCGTAAATAGGAGGGGCATACCTTACCCCCCTGTGACCCCCCTAGGAAAGCACCCGACGCACACGACACAAAGAGAACAACTAGAGGGATCGTTAGTATAGACCATTGCATGTGCAATGTCCTGTCTAGTACAGACCATTGCATGTGCAATGTCCTGTCTAGTACAGACCATTGCATACATCAAACAACTCCCACTGCATGTGAAATGTCTCCTCTAGTACAGAACATTGCATACATCAAAAATACCAACTACACTAGCATATGGAACATGGGACATGTCCTCTTCTTCTTCCTTTGTCTTGGGACACTGATCTGCAGATAACTTTACACCTATAGGAATAGGAACCTTGACCAGTTTAGTTCCATGTATATTAAACCTCTGCAATATCGTCTCAACATATTTTCTCTGATTCAACCAGAGTTTCCTGTTTGCACGATCTCTTTTAATTTCCATTCCCAGAATGAAGTTAGTAGCACCGAGATCCTTCATGTCAAATTTGGAGGATAGCTGTGATTTCACCTCCTTGATAACATCTATGTTATTTCCTACCCACAACATGTCATCAACATACAACATTACATAAATGAAGTGATTACC
>SNQJ01S0097617.1:35111-47496 GCA_010110895.2 Picea sitchensis
ATAGCTGTGATTTCACCTCCTTGATAACATCCATGTTATTTCCTACCAACAACATGTCATCAACATACAACACTACATAAATGAAGTGATTACCGGCCTGCTTGGAATATACATAGTGATCATCCCTTCTTACAAATCTCAATCGAAGGATGTATGTGTCAAACTTTTGGTACCGCATCCTAGGTGATTTCTTTAGACCATATAGTGACTTCTTTCGCTTACAGACCAACTCTTTCTTTCCCTTCACTATAAATCCGTCTGGCTACTTCATGTAGATTTCTTCCTCCAGATCCTCATGTAAGAATGTTGTCTTCACATCCATCTTTTCCACTTCAAGATCAAAAGTAGCAGTAATATATAAAATAAATCTAATAGAGGTTAACATAGCAACAGGAGAAAAAATCTCACCAAAGTCAATTCCTTCTACCTGGGAATAACTTTTTGCTACTAACCGAGATTTGTATTTCTCCAGTTTACCTTGTGCATTAAAATTCTTCTTGAACAACCATTTGCTACCAATCGATTTTCTTCCAGTTGAAAACTCAACTATATCCCATGCCTCATTCTTATCCAAGGAATCCATTTCTTCAACCATGGCCTTCTTCCAAGGTTTATTATCATCTGAATTCACTGCTTCCCTGACAGTTTTGGGATCATCATCAATAATAGATAAAGAAAAATTGGAACAAAAATCAGGTGGACTATACATTTTTGGTTTCCTTATATCTCTCACTGATCTCCTCAATACTGGGGTATGAGGTTCTTCTTCTTCTTCTTCTTCTGCTTCCTCTTCTTCATATGATTCAGATTTTGCATCATCCAACTCAAGCTCTATTTTCTCAAATTTGTCTTGCGTTGGTAGGAATTCATGTTTGGACACATCTTTTACCTCTCTAAAGAAAAAATCTCGATTGTAAATAATTTTCTTGGTTACTGGGTTCCAAATCTTATAACCTTTCACACCATCTTTATAACTAATGAAGATACACTTGTCAGCCTTTTTATCCATCTTACTTCTATTTTCCTTTGGAACATGTACATAAGCATCACAACCAAACACTCTAAGATGTTGAAGAGAGGGTTTCTTTCCAGACCATACCTCGTGTGGAGTTTTATCATCCANTCTATTTTCCTTTGGAACATGTACATAAGCATCACAACCAAACACTCTAAGATGTTGAAGAGAGGGTTTCTTTCCAGACCATACCTCGTGTGGAGTTTTATCATCCAATGTTGATGAAGGTGATCGATTGACCAGGTAACATGATGTACCCACTTCCTCTGCCCAAAATTCTTGTCCTAACCCGGCACCGCTGAGCTTGCTCCTTGCTTTTTCCATCAGTGTCCTATTCATCTTTTCTGCAACTCCATTCTCCTAAGGAGTGTATGGAGTAGTCTTCTGCCTTTCTATACCACACTTCTTACAGAATTCTTCAAATTCATTTCTGTAGAATTATCCAACATTATTTGTTCTTAATACCTTTATTTTATTCTCTGTCTGATTTTCTACCAGAGCCTTAAACTCTTTAAATTGATCAAATACCTCAGATTTCTTTCTAAGAAAATAAATCCATGCGCTCCTTTAAAATTCATCTATGAATGAAACATAATACACAGATTTACGTAGGGATGAAATAGGAACAGGTCCAAACACATCACTGTGTATCAACTCTAAGATCCCCTTTTCTCTTGTAGCACCAGATGGGAATCTTACTTGATTCTATTTACCATATATGAAATGTTTACAGAAATCAAAATCCAGAGTGTAATTAGACATACCTTCAACCATACCTTTACCGTGTAGTGTTCGCAGGCCCTTTTCTCCAATATGCCCCAGTCTTTGATGCAACAACATGGTCTTATTTTCTGGGACAGTATTGGTCTTGTCTCCTTCATTTATTTGCTCAAGGAAAAAATAACTGTTACACCCATTAGTATAATTTCTTCCCAACAACTTATATAGAGTTCCACACCGAACTCCCCTCATCAACACCATTGCTCCTCGTACCATCTTGCAAGTGCCATTTCAAAATATAGTATCCACTCCTGCATCTTCCATATTTCTTACAGATATTAAGCTCTTGGATAGTTTTGGAATGTGTAGAACCCTAGGGAGAGTTCTAATCCTTCTGTATTTTAGAATCAACTTAACTCTTCCATGTCCCAAGATTTTTGTTGTCGAGTCATCTCCTAGGAATACATCACCACCATCATATTTTTCATATTCAGAGAACCACTCCCTTTGAGTAGTCATATGGTATGACACACCTGAGTCGATCAACCATACATCACGGTCTACATGTGTACTTGTAGATTCTAGGTAAACATCACCTCCTTCTTCAGTGGAGGTTTTCGCCTCTGTGAAAGAGGTACTATCAGATCCCTTTGGTTTTTCAACCTTCTTAGACTTGCAATCTTTCTTATAATGCCTTGTTTTACCACACTTCCAACATTTCCTCAAAGATTTTCCTGGAGACTTAGATCTACCTGTAGATTTAGATCTCCACCCCGAAGGCTTACCGAGGTTCCTGTCTTGGGTATGCCCTCTTATAAATAAATCATCTGTGCTGTGACCATCCATTCTTTTTCACCTCATATCTTCATATAACAAGGATGCAACTACATCCTCATACTTCAATGTAGATTGAGTGGTACTACCTATTGTGACAACCATATTATACCAAGAGTCTAGAAAAGAACATAACAAAGTAATACAATTATCTTCCTCTGCAATCATAATATTAACAGAGCCAAGTTGACTTACCAGAGTATTAAATGAATTTAGATGTTTTGTCATAGAATCTCCATCTTCCATCCTAAGATGATACAACTTCTTTCGAAGAAACAACTTGTTTACCAGGGACTTTGATTGATAATAATTCCCCAACTTATCCCATAGTTCTTTGGCTGTAGATTCTCCTGAGACATTCAACAACACCGAATCTTCTAGGCAGAGTCTAATAGTACTCCTTTCTCTCCTATCCAACTTCTCCCAATCTTCCTTCGACATACCAGTAGGTGGTGTACTAGTAGTTTATGTACTAGTAGGTTGTGTACATGTAGCATGTGTGCTAGTAAACGGTGAACCCATGGGCTATGTACTAGGATCCACATCAATCCATTGTTCTTTGTCTACAATAAGGTCCTCCATCTTAAGCTTCCATAGCTCAAATATTTTAACATTGAAATTCTCAATCTCGATTCTATATGAGCTCGCCATTCCTCTTTCGATACTTGAATATCCATTGCAAAATTTCCCACTAAACCCAAGTTTATCACAGACCCAAGATAAAATTGATCTATCAAGACCAAGCCAAACCCTCAACAACAAAGGCATCCCTCTGAAGAAAAACTAGCTCTGATACCACATGTAAGTTTTAAACCTGTGAAGTAAAGAAATGCATATAGATTCTTAAGAAAAATAAAAATTAGTCAATGGCTCATTCACATAGTACACAGAGATTTATACCGGAAACCCTCAACCGGGAACACCTTTCTTATATTCATTATATCGAATTTCACCATTCACTATACAATACATACAGTGTTTTTAGGTATGTCGTATATACCAAAACCCTAATCCTTTAATCCGGGATTAATTTACAAAACCGCTAAAAATAGCAAAAACAGCTCAAAGAAAATTTCGGGGCACTGCCCCGGGTTACAACCCATTACCGAACGCTGCGCGTAACCAGGGGGGGCATACCTGCCCCCCCTTGGGACCCCCTATGAAAGCGCCCAACACACATGACACAAATACCACTACTAGAGGGATAGTCAGACGCAGTTGTCATATCTGACGTGCCCACACACACACATGCAAAGAATATAGCACCTACCCAACACAAGGATGGTTGCAGAACCACAACTTGTGAGTTATTTAACTCGTCACCAAAACTCCCTAATTTGAAGTTGCGTGTTGCTGGTGATTCAACCACAATCATCTATTTCCGAGGCTATAAGATTTGACGGTCCTGACTAATTGCAGGGTTGGAAATACAATGATATTTAATTCTCCTTTCNTTTAACTCGTCACCAAAACTCCCTAATTTGAAGTTGCGTGTTGCTGGTGATTCAACCACAATCATCTATTTCCGAGGCTATAAGATTTGACGGTCCTGACTAATTGCAGGGTTGGAAATACAATGATATTTAATTCTCCTTTCGATATCCAAAATCTATCCCTACCATTGATCTAGAAATTGAGCATCTAACGGTCACGACTTAATTTGACTTTATATGGTCATTTGTTAGATCAACCAAAATCCTCGATATTTGGGCTTATGTGATCTGATGATCTAGACCAATTGTGAGATTAAAACTAGCGATTTGTTTAATTATTCTTTCTCTCTTTGAAATTCATCCCTGTCATTGATCTAGCTTGCAGATCCGATGGTCATGATCATCCAATGGCCCTCAAGCCCATGGTCACTCATATGACCGACGTCCGTAATATTAGATAATCAACATGGTCATTTTCTTGATCGAACATCTTCTAAGGCTTCTCACCTTGAGCTTATGCTTTTCCTTCCGATCTTTGATCTCTGCATATTGTTCGCTTCTCCTCCTTATCTTATTCTTTTCCTATTCTCCATCGTCATTGTTGTTCTTGCCATCAATGACAAGCACACTCTTCCTGTAAAACCATGCCAAAAGATACTTCGCTATACTTTCTTCATACTTTAAAAATTTCAGAACCTTAAACCAAGCCCAAAAAATTGGGAGTGAAAATTCCAAGAAGACATGTTTCACCAAAACCCTAACTTGAACATAATGTATCTCCAAATATTTAACAAACCAAGATCTAAAATTTGGACCCATATTAGCTCTATATGTATCTTTTACACTTTAGAAATTCCATATCCCAAAACCTTCCATAAAAAATATTTTAGGAAAAATTCCATGAAGACTTGTTTTGAAGAAGCCAATCCCAAGGACTATCTAGCTCTTATACCAAATGTTAAGAACCAAATATAAAAATAGCATACTGATATAATAATAAGTACTCAACGCCTTGAAAAAGAGATAAATTCAAATAATAATCCTCTTCAAGGGGGAAACCTCCTTATACATTATATGAATTCACAAATACAATATGATTCCAAATGAAAATGTCTCCTTGATATATATAGGAGACTAGGAGGTACAATTACAACTAATGGACCCATGTCGACATAACTAAAATAAAAATACTAATGTAATATTACATAATTAAGGGGTAATGTTCCACGATTTAGGGCTTAACATATGATAAAGTAAAATAATTTGATCCCTTGTAGGGAATCTTTTTTTTTTCAAGGGAAGCTTTTAAGAGATGGAATAACTTGGATGAAGATACTAGACTCTACTCTAGATGGGAAAATTTTGAAAAAATCTTCTTAGATAAATGGATTAGGGATACAAAAATGGAGGGATTCTATAGAATTCAATATGGATTAAAATAAGAAAAGGAAGATATTAATAAGACAAGTGAGGATATATCTAAGATATGATCCCTTAATGATTCACTCATTAAGGAGGCTAAGAACATAAGGCAAGAAAAGAGTAGAAAAACAAAGTGGGAAAAGGATGATTCAAGGGAAGAATTGAAAAGGAAAGATGAATAGGAATGTATATTATGAAAACATAGTAAAACACTATTGGATGAGGTTAATATATTGAATGAAGAAAAGAAGAATTATCAAAATCAAGAAGAAATAAGAATCTTGGATGGAGAGTATACCAGAAGAACTGAAGTGGAAATTTGAAAGAAGGTTGAATAATCCCTAAACAATGATGAGGTAAAACCATAAATGCAATCCATAATTGAATAAGGATGTCATCATTCCATAAATTGGGTGACATTACAACTTCAAAGGGAGAAAGAAGGCACTATTAAATAAGGTCACCAAAATATACTTGAAGAATTTGAACTCCAACTAGAGGATGTACATGACAAATATGATAGCATTATATCCAAGGATAGAACAATAAAACAACAAGAAATTAATATATAAGACTCCATTGTCTTTGAAAATAATACAGATGAAATGCACATGCAGTGTAAATAAAAACAATCAAAAGTGGAACCATATCGACACCCTCATTACCAAGAAATATTTCAAGGAATAAAAGAATGTTTATATCAACATTATGAAGGAATAATATGGAATGCTTGTCAACATTATTGTAACAAGGAATCACAAAACCACTCTTCAACAAGCTATTATTAGAGACCAACAACCACTACAAATTGGAGAAGCTAGAACAAAAATGCATGGAATCAAAGAAAAGAAAATAATGCAACAACTAGACACCAATGATTAAGACTGAAAGTGATTAATTTTGGACAGATAGATCATCACAAATGGAATGAATAAATAAGGAACATAATAAAATCATATTACTTGGTTTCATCACATGTGAAACCTTTCATTACAAATCTTTGAGGACAAAGATTTTTAAAGAAGGGTACTATGTTATGACCCAAGGGGAACATATATAGGGATACGTGTATATGATATGACCCCAAGTGGGGCCATATATGGGCCTAAATGTACATGCAATGTGTAAATATATATGTAATAGGGTTGTCCTAGTAGTAAAGGGGCCTTCTAGGAATGTGTGAATAGGTATATATAGAGATCATGTATTCATTATTGGAGGGATGTGAATTTGTATGTATGAATGTATTTGGTTATTTGGAGGAGGTTCTCATATTATTTTAGAAGTTATTGTATAACTTATCTATCTTGGAGTTTTTCTCCACACTCACATTTTTTGGATGGTGTGTACTTCTGTTATATTATGATAATATAAGAATTTGGATCATTACAATCTCCACTTTAAAAGCTAGGTACAATGAGGCTTTGACTCTAGGGATTAGGGAAGCCCTGCTTGACTACTAAATTGAAGAGATTGTGTATGAGAGGGATTAGAATAGTCCCTCCAATTTTTAATATTTCATCTTCGTATCCTTTGATTCCCTTATCTTTACCATTTTGAAGTCACTTAACCCCAAAATTTATGTCTTCTATAGAAAAAACAATTCATCTTCTAGAGAGACTTTTGGAATGTTGTCCAGTATATTATGGGATTCATAAATATTTTTAAGGTATGATAAGGTGGTTCTTTTGGATTCGTCACATCATTTTTTATTATTCAACGTTTCAGACCAAACAAATGTGGTCCATCATTAAGGTAGTAATTCTAGTCTGTCAAGGGAATCATATTGTTTTATTTATTTATTTATTTTTGAAATATTTCTCGAAAATTTCTTTTGATCTAGCTTAGATAGGTGAAAAATACTCTCTTGTATTTTGTTTATATTGTGTCTTTTTTCCTTATAATTAGGGTTTTGTATCTATTAATCGTATCATATTTCAAGGACTCATTAGAGGCATAGCTAATGAATTTTTTAGCAATATTTATCTCATTATCATAACAAGGGTTGGCAATTCTATTCTTCTTTTAACAAAAAACTTCCATAGAGAATTTTTTATGGAGGTAGAGAGGATTGTTGTCAAATTATGATATATGTCTTCAATATTGTTCGTATATGATAGAAGATTTAATTTAGTGTAGTCCTTTAAGAAGAGAACAACTTTATTTTTGTAAAAAAACAAGTTTCTTTGGTTATCAAAGGTATCTTGAAGGGGTGTTTATGCAAGATAAAGTCTAGAGTTAGGGTTAAAATACTATGATTAGATTCAACATCATGGACATTTAAAGGGTAAAAATTCACTCCTTGGTTGTAAACAAGGATACTTGAAAGATCATGATCCACAACACTACTAACCAACACATGGATACAAGTCATTTGGCTAGATTTTGGTCACTTCATTAGAACATTGTAAATGATTATATCTTGAGAACTACAATTATTGATTAGCTCAGTCCCATACAAATTCTCGGTCAAGTCTTTCGAATTTGTCTTATATCTATTAGCTAAAATAAGGTCCTCATGTAGCCATAGAATATTAGGGATGAAATCATTTCCGAATACAATATGTTTATTAGTTACAGTTCTAGCATTATTGTCTCCTAGAAGTAGGATAATACCTTTATTTCTTAGAGTGTAAATATCTTGTTCTAATATTTTATAGGGATGATTTTTTATCTAGATTGTTTTTTCTATAAAAGTTCGAATGAATAGGTACAAAATAACAAATTTCTATATATTTCTTCTTATCATGAATATATGAAATCGCAGGCCAAATGAACTGATTGAGAGGGTATTTCTCACAAAGATGAATGTCAAGAGAGGTGCTTGTTATTATGTAACAAGGTATGCCTCAAACCCATCTACAAGAGGATTTCTTTCTCCATGCTGACCACAATATAAATTCTTCTATGTTAGGGACCTTATATTTCTCATGCTCCCAAGTTTCATCCAAAAAGTATAATATCAATTTCACTTGGTGTCCAACTTAATATAGTCCTTTTGTTCCAGGGAAATCCATGATAGTTTCAAGAGAGGATTTGAAGTGTCTTAAATTTCTATTCATTATTATCCTTTTGGTATCCATCCCTAATAATAACTTTTTGGTTCCTAATTATTGTCCATTTTCATTATTTGTTGGCCTCCTTTACCTTTTGAACCTTCTTAATTTATCTTGATCTTATGGAATGAGGTCTTCATTTATAAATATTCCACAATCTTTTAATCTTGGAGTTTTACTAAGTATGTCATACTTATGGGAATTGCATCTTACCATAACCCAAATCAACCTCTCTTTATGTTCAATTATTTTTCCCCACCCTTTTTCTTTTATAAGACTATTTTTTTTTTCAGTTTGTGGTTTGTTTTTAAGTTCCTCCTTGACTATTACTAATGTGTCCTCATATTTTTGTTCTTTTATACCAAAAATTCGGAGGTTCAAACCTCTATTGTTATTCTCATGGTCTAACTCTATGAGATTATTCATTTCCTCTTTGATAGGTTTGATATCCAATTTTTGTTCCACACTATTTAGGGCCATATTGTTAATTAAATTTTCATCTATATATTTAAGCTTGTACCTAAGATTATGATTTTCTTTGAACTCTTCTTCCTAAATTGATTTTTTTTTCTTTGTCTTATTTTTCTATTTCTTGTAATATATCTTGGATTTTCTGCAACTAAGTCTCAAACCTTAATACTTTATTGTCTATCGATCTCTAAATATCATCTTTTAAGGATCTAAATTGTATTATCAATCATTGATTCCAAATCACTTTGAATTTTATCTTCTCTCTATTCTATACATTTTTCTAATGATTATATATATTCATGCACACTATCTAGGGTTACCTTGTTAGACCTTCTTTTGTTATATTTAGGTATTAACAATGAATTACTCATATTGAAAATAAAAGTAAATAAATAAGAAACTTGTGCACCTAATTCATGGTGGGGTTTGAATACTCACGAACAATATTTATTCATTGTAGATCAGATTTATGGAAAACATGTTTAATGTATTCACTATATCAATTCACCATATGGATAATATTCATCATAGTATGTGTTCACCGCAGAGATATAATATTGTTTTATTTTTGTGAATATGTATTCACTACACCAATTAAACATAGTATGTCTGCATCGTAGAGATAAATATTCATGTGGTATGTAATCACCGCAAATACAATATTCACCACCATAGAAAAAATAATTGAGTATTTTCATTAATTTTTTCTTTTATTCTTAATAAGTTATTTTAATGTTAATATATGATAAATTAGTGAATTTTTTATTAAACCTATTTTAATTAATAATATGAAAAACAAAATATATGTTAAATATGATCATTGAAGTTGAGTTATGAAAAACAATATCTGTTTAAGTAGTATTAAAAAATATCTATATTTTATTGTTCTTCTTAGTATTTTTTAATTGATGAATAAGGAGAAATTAGTGGTGGTAGGTGCATGGGGATTATCTTGTTAGAAACTTGGCTTATTTTGATGGAAAGTTGGTATGTATTGTTGGTTTTCATTGATGTCAACCATTGGAGAGTGATATTGTAGATTGATGTCAACCCTTAGTGATTGATTTCAACCCTTGGAGAAAGTCCTATAGTGAATTCTGGTAGCACAAAGGTTAGGGTAATGAACCCAAGTTTGTTTGATGTATAATGGTATTAGTTTTGATATATTTGTAGGTAAGAATATTCTATATGGATAGTACATTTCATGCCATTTCCAGTGGTATGTGTAATGTCACATAACTCCTCATGGTTTGAGCATTATGGCCTTACGAAGTTGAAGGACCCTCATATGATTGGCTTGAAGCCACAAAAGGTCAATGAAGTCAAATTTATTGCAAAGAAGAAATTATTTAAATAATAAAGTGAAGTGACAAAGTCAAAGAGGATTATTTAAATAATAAAGTGAAGTGAAAAAGTTAAAAAATATTATTTAAATAATAAAGTGAAGTGACAAAGTCAAAGAGGATTATTTAAATAATAAAGTGAAGTGACAAAGTCAAAGAAGAATACTTAAATAATAAAGTGAAGTGACAAAGTCAAAGAGGATTACTTAAATAATAAATTGAAGTGACAAAGTCAAAGAGGATTATTTAAATAATAAAGTAAATGGATAACTTTCTAATTATGGAAAGTGGTTAGAAGTGGGTTAGCCCTAAAATAAGGAAATTAGGTTAATATGGTTAAAAGGTAACCCCTTGAGGAAGCTACATGAAAGTATAAATAAGAGGAAATGCTCTCTCATATTAATCACTCTTGAGTATATTGAATATCTACAGGTGTGTGAAGTAACCAAAGGATACCTAAGCTGAATTTCAGAGGGAAGGTGAAGTAAAGAAGGCTGAAATTCAAGGGAGGATAAATTCGTTTGATGATGCTTTCTAAGGTATGTTATTTACGTGTCATTTCACCATTTTCGCAATAATGTTTTTATAGAATGATTCATACTGTGAAATTGGGTATCCATTGAGGAAACATATCCAAGTAGCTGTGGTACAAATTTCAACTTGTGGATCGTTATATTTTTGGAGTTACACTCCATGTAAAATATGGTTTGTGGCTAGTCTTGAAACTACTCTAAAATAGGTGTTTCAGGTAAACACGTCATAACTTCATAACATATCCAAATTTAGTAAGACAAAATGTTTTGGTTAGAGTATAGTATTTAGTATTCTGTGTAAAAAAATTTGAACCATACAATAAATATTCTGTGTGGGGCACACTCTACAAGTTCGCTCTCTAGAATAAGCTAGAATTCAACAAGATATGCCATTTTTTCTATAACTCCTTTTCTGAGAGGTTCCAAGTAGTGACACCTGGAGGAATTGCATAAAACACACTGAATAACATTGTGCACTATTTTCATATATGTATTCATTACAGGTACATAGTTATTATTTTTTCAAGTTAGGGTTGTTGACTAATCCAAAATTAGTCATGTGAGACTAAAGTAAAGTTTGATGAAAATGCTAGTCTCTTGTTGTTAAAGTTAAGGAAGGTTTGTAGGTGTGTGATCATATACACCAGGTCTATTATAGAGTTACAAATCAGATTTGGATGATAAAATTGATGAGAGATTTTTGTTGAGGTACATGTTGGGTACATGGTTGAGACAAGTAGTTGATGAGTTGGCACATACATGAGGTGTATAGTTGATGAGTTGGAACATACATGATTTGTACATAATTGGTACATGGTTGAAGGAATTTGTTAGTAGTATTGTTGACACATGGTTTATGGATGATGTATCATACATGTATTGGTATATTATTAGAATCACATATTGGTATTGGTGATGATTATGAGTTGTTGTGTGATGCTTGATTAATGCACATCTTTGAGAGTTGTCTTGGTGATTGATCTTGGTGAGTAGATATAATTTGGTTGATAAGATTTATGAGATAGGATTTTGTGATAGGTTGTTTCGATAGGTTGTTGTGACATGTTATTTGTACAATTTTGGTGCATGGTTGATGTAATTGTTCATGGTTCAGGTTGAGGTACAGGTTGGTGCATGGTTGATGCACTTGTTTATGGTACAAGTTGATTACAGCTTGTTTGGTATAGGTTGGTGCATGGTTGATGCATTTTTTTATGGCACAGGTTGATTACAAGTTGAGGTACAAGTTGATGCATGGTTGATACATGGTTCGGGCTATTGGTATAGGTTGTTTGGTGTAGGATTATTGGTACAAGTTTACAACAATATATCTCATAGTGATAATGTGATAGTGGTTCCATCATTCTACTTATACCTCAGGGTGGTTGGATGGGGAAAGGACAGGTGGTTGTAGCCACCTTCCAGTTGTAGCTAGAGAACATAGGGGGTTGTAACCTACTTCTGGTTGCAGTCAAAGAATTAGGGAGTTGGAGCTTCCCTTAGGTTGTAGCCTGAGAAACTAGGGGGTTGGAGCCTCCTTCTAGCTGCAACTGGAAAA
>SNQJ01S0097618.1:11744-37907 GCA_010110895.2 Picea sitchensis
TAGTTCATCTTTTGTAACTATCTCCTTTTGTAAATCATTTATGTCCCTACGCATTTCTTCACCTTCATCAAGATTCCAAGTAGTCTTTTTTGGAGGCTTAGTTGGTGTAGAAGTTCCCTTTTTGGGTGGCATGTTGGCCAAGTATCACTTTTGAACCTTGATTTTGAGGTGGTTCTGCTAGACAATATTTCTTCTATTGTATCTCCCAATTTTCAGCCCTTCTGGGTATGAAACTTTATTTTATGTAGTTCTCTAATATTTCTTCTCTGCAATTCCATAGGTCTGATCAAAATTGGATGTGCCAAGTGGAATTTACGGTAACTTCCCCACAACTTGTCGATTTTTGGCCTTTCCAGGAGATCTCACTTGTATAGCGTGCCTCGCACAAAATAATTGATATAAAATTCTAAAACTCACACCTGAAATACTAAAGACTATCCAAAATCCAATGCAACCAGTCCCGCTCAATTTGGATACTCTAGGAAGAAGTTATGATTGTTTTACCTAGAACATCTTCTTGAGACTAGTCAATAGGACTAGTCAGATACCTTATCTTAAACAAGGTGTATATAAAAATTTAAGATGACCGAGAAGCTAAAAATTTTACCACAGATACCTTACTAATTTTTGTAAATGGCCTCCAGAGTGTAGGGTCTGAAACATTACAAAAAAAAAAATTATAAAGAACATTCCGCAATGACTCAGTTCAGGATGATTCCAGAACCCTATCTTGTACAGGCTGTGTCTCCGCAATTATAAGGCCTCAGGAGCAGAATTTTGAACCCAATGTACCTTGATCCATATAATAAATATCCTCCAAGCTGTTCCTTCTAAAACATTGTAGAAAAAACATTATAGAAAAAATTCCAAGGTGTCTCAGATGCAGCAGCAAAACCCCAAGACCTTGAGCTCTCATTCCATATGTTAAGAACCAAATATCAATATAGCATAGAAAAACCTCAGAAAAAGTACTCAACGCCTTGAAAAAGAGATAATTTCAGATAATAAGCCTCTTTGAGGGGAAACCTCCTTTTACCCCACTTAAATGTTCAATTACAAGATGATTCAAAATGAAAATGTCTCCTTGGTATATATAGGAGACTAGGAGGTATAATTAAAACTAATGGCCTAAAGACGACATAAATAATATAACATTACTAATATAATATTCCCCAATTAATGGGTAATGAGCCAATATTATGGCTTAACAAGAATTCTAATGACAAGTACAAGCAGTACCATGATAAACATCGGGTGCCACATAAGTTTCAAGTGGGCGACAAAGTTTGGTTGCACTTGCAGAAATAACGCCTTACAAGACCCTATCAAAAGTTTCACCCACTCCATTATGTGTCATACACCATCACCAAGGATGTGGGTGATATTTTGTTTGAGCTCAACATTCCTCCTTTCCTTGTCCTACACCTAGTGTTCAACATGGATCGCCTTCGACCTTATTTCCCACCATTATTGGACACCTCAGAGGTAGCAGAACAACTAACACCAACATAGATCAACCCCAACTACATACAACAAGAATCCAGTGATCAAATTGTGGAAAAATAGGTCAAGGGAACTTGCCAGCAAAGGATCCAAATTTATCAAGTTGTCAAAGCAGGGCAACTCCTGCACCAAGGAAAGTGGATCACCATGGGCCAAATTCAGTAGGAATTTCCTCATCTAATGGGGGAACTCAACACAATGGATACCATTGATTCCTAAAGGGGGAGGATTCATCCATATGGATTTTGGTGGCATCCCACCTATTCCAACTGGCTCATTTTGGCATTTTTCTAGTTTGGTAGTTTTTTCCTAGTTTTCAGGTCCTTGACTTCTGGGGTCATTTTGAGGCTCTCAACAACGTTCTTAGGGATATCCATAGATAAATTGTGGACAAAGACAAATTATTAAAGAAACATGAGTGGTCCTCAAATAGACCTTTCCAATGGGCTATCGTGTGCATAAAACAGATATCATATGAAAAGGTTACGACACTGGGAAGTTGATGTACTAACTTACCCAAACGGGGCCCACATGAATTTTGGCACTTCATCTCCTAGGGTTATTATTTTGAATGTCTAGGTTTTTTTTTAAATTCCTGCTTATTTTAAAAATTCCTTCAGAGCTTCATTTTAATCATCTTCTTGTGAATGAGCACAACCATCACATGTCTTCTCAGAGATAAGCTGCCTCCATTCTACCAAGCTTGTTTTTTGCTACATTTTATAGTTTCAACTTGTTTCCTTATTGAATAGAAACCATTTTTAGTGTATATTTGTTATTCTTTGTTAAACATATTTTGATATTAATCTATATTCATTTTTTTCTGCTCATAAAATCAAGATTACAAGTTTTATTGTATTGTTATCGGACTAATCGGTAGGTGCGGACACTAACAGATCTCCCTAGATCCATCTGGATCTAGAAAAAAATAGGACAGGACATGACTCTTTCCCTAAGTTATGACTATTGAATTAGCTAAAAGAGAAGGAACAAGTGGCATACCTTTGTATCACTTCCTTAGTTCTTTGTTGCTCATGCTTTGCTCCGGCGCTCTCGTGAGGTCAAGACCAAGACAACACAAAACAACCAAAGTGAAGATAGCAAAATGTATTCAATTGTCAACTTATGTGTATGATCAAGGAATTACACAATAAAGTAAGAATGACTTTATTGAAAAAGGACATGTCGTTGTATCATATTAATCGAAAGTAGAAGATACAACATGATCACCTTGATGTCGCAAGCTTCCTTTCGGTGACTCTTGATTCCAACACACACACTTACTCTGTCCTTGCATGAAGACGATCCAATTCCTCTTGATAGACCTACTAGAGTCTCCAAGCTTTTGTCCAAGCTAGGTTCTTCACACAATTCCTTCACCAATTCTCCAATTAATCTTGCTTAACCTTTTTGATGAGAATCCTATCAATATATAGGAGAGGATGAGATGGTTACATGGATGAGAATGATCCCACCAAATTAGGGAAACTAGTCAAATGATAACCATTCGAATGCCAACCCATTTTCTAGAAGATTCTCTTCTAGAACCCTCGAGACCTCTTCTCTATTCCAAGCTTGAAAACAAGTTTGCACCCTATGTATAGAGAATAGTGCGAGAAGTTCACACCCTAGCTGAAGGTGGCCTACGAGAATGGGTCATTCTCTCACCCTAGGCTATAAGCAGCCTACAGAATCACTTTGAAAATATGTTTTCTGGAAGGAGATAAATGCCACTTTTCTCAGGAGAAAGTTCTTGTCTGGATCTTGAGTACACCATTGTCAATACACCATCAATATGACCAAAATCATGTGTAATAGAATGCCCCCAAAAGTATAAGGCTGGAATCAGTGATAGCCGAAATACTTTGTAAACTGCGTGTGTGTGTTGGAAACCAGAAGCGCACCTAATCGGAAACCTGCAAACAACCAAGCATCTACAGAATACCATACTAGTTATGAGGTAGGCATTCCCATACTCAGATCACAGATTGATGACATCATAAACATAGGTCATGGCCACCAATCATACACCGTGGATCCATGTCATCAAAATATCGCATAGCCACCAAGAATACACTATGGATCCATGCAAGAAATTTCAAATAAAGACGACATAGCCACGAGACATACAAAGTGGATCTATGTGTCAGCAAATTATACATATTCTAATGCAACCTGGATCAAAGAGATGAGACCCAGGGTCTTCACTCCTGTCACCTGAAAGTACGAATATAACCATGTGATTACATGTGTTGAAGTCGAACATGGTAGAAACCACTTGATTACCGGTCATTGATGAAACCGTTAACAAGTGCGAGGGAAATCACCATTAATGTCAATGACTCCCAGGGTACACTAGTACAATCCACCAAATGTGAATAAATGAGTTGAGGTCGAACATCCAACAAAATCTCCTGATCAGGGGTCAATGATGAAAACCCACTGTTGAAAGTGAGGAAACCTGCCATCGAGGCATGCAAGTTCCAAGGTACCAAATGATTTCTAAGTCTTGTTTCCGGATAATGAGCTGGAGTTGATGGAACAAAACTCATCATAGGAGGGCCTTGATGTATCCCCCATTAATGACACAAAATGAGTAACAGATTTTGAAGGCGGAACAAAGTATCATGTAAGTTGAACTGGACATAGGGAAGGTCGACACGGAGAGAATGGGCAGCTGTAGATGGCCAACTCAATTTTGGATGAAATTCTCTTGAACATATGAATGACACAACCAATGATTTGGCAGCACTGACTCAGAGATGACACAGGGTACGAACTTGTAGCAAATCGAATGAGAGACGAATGGATTTCCCAAACTAGCTTCAGATAATGAATAAGGGGGTGTCATGTTCAAGAGCAACACTTACTGCCAATAATATGAATAGGAACACATCCCTTTCCCAAATTTTCCCCCACCATTTATGGCGAGTACCTCTTTATTTTTACGCAATCTTGAGGAGGATAACATATTCTTGTTGATGTAAGCTCATCCTTCGGATGAGTCCTTTGGAGTATGTTTAACGAACACTAGGAAGGAGTGGTTCGGTCCCATTACAGGTCTTTCGATGTTTGTTTAACGAGTCCAAAGATAGAAAAATCAAAGGTTTTTCATGATTATAGAGTTTAGAAAAACACTTAAAAGAGAACTCTCTCAATTATTTTTTCATAAAATAGTCCGATGAGGCCAAAAAAGAGATAAATTATCGCCCAACAGATGCTTTCTTCAAATACTTTAATGAGCGTGAAAATAGCAAGGTTGCTCGACAATCTTTTCATGTTTAGAGAGTCTGAAAAGAGCTTAAAGAGGACTCCAGGGGGTTCCTTTCTCATATAACCTTGTTGAGCCCAAAAAAGTGATAAAACTATGCTCGATCATGTTCTCATGTATTTTCGAGCATGATAATGGACAAATACCAAGCTCGAGGTTTTGTGCAAAAAACCATAAAAAACAACTTAAACATGCGATGAAAAGAGAAAAAATATTTGTATCCTTGTGTATAAACGTTGAAGTCGTTATGTCTACAAAAGTCACACTCATAAGGGTATTAGGCATTAGGTTTAATAAATAAAACAATTATAAAAACCAATAAAAAGGGCAAAAAGTAAATATATGTGGGTAAAAGTTATTTTTACCATAGTCATTGTAACTTTGCCAATATTTTAGCCCAAAACCCCTCTTTTGCCCTTGAATTTCGGTGCTTGATTGTGGAAGGTACAAGCATCCATTTGATGAACCGTCTCTGGCAGTGAGGTAAGCTCCTTGTCTTCTATCTTTTCATGGTTCAATTTTTCATTTTCATTGGTAAAATTCAGGTTTTTGAGCTTGTTTTAGGGGTTAAATTTGCGCTCAGCCATTCTCGCAGGCCAGCCACACGGGACCTGCGAGAACGCATGATTCTCGCAGGTGGCCCCAAAGGCACCTGCAAGAACCTCTCATTGTGCCTAAAGGGCACCTTCGAGAACCGCAAAGTGAAAAATTTCTTTGAAGTTTGCTCAATAAAAAAGATACCAAGTCTTGAAGAGAGTTGCTAACCTTCTTCTTATGTGTCTTATGCAGGCATTTGGTTGTCACCATGGTTCTGGAATGGCATGAAAGAGAGCATGAAGACGATGATGCTATTGTTGGGAATAACCTAGGCACTATTTCCGCTTTGCGAGACTATGGTTTTATGAAATTATTTTGTATCCCGGGTATGAGGGTCCAAGTCAGACTGTTGGAGTACCTCGTTCATATGTGGGACGCGGACCAACAAGTATTCCACGTAGGGGTCCACACATTGTCCTTGGATATCGAGGATGTTTACTTATTAACAATATTTTCATGGCATGGGTACCACGCTAGCTTGATTGGTAGCAAAGGTGGTGGGCTACCTATGAGTGAATACTATCATTTGTACTATGTTCCAAAGGCGGAAAGGAGCAAATGAAAATTGGCCATTTGGGGGGTACAGGATTTGACCCTTTGCACTATTTTGTTCACCATTTCTCGTATGGATGGGAGAGTTGCTCCACACATGGCTCTCTAGAGCTACTTTCAGTATGCCATAGAGTGTACTGAGCCTCGAGTCTTTAACTAGGCAGACATAGTCCTTCGTAGCGTGAAGAGGCAGTTGACCAAATGTAGGAAAGGTGACTTGAAACAATTCGGGTACAAGTCTTTGTTGGTGTCATTATTTCTTGAGAGGTTTCCTTTGTTAAGGTTGCAGGTTGAGTGGGGTTTACTAGCTCTAGAGGATCCAAGAATGTTGAGGTGGTGCAACCTCATGGCCCAGCATGTAGCTGTACCAATCATCAAATACAATGATTCTTTCTTTGACTGGTTGCGACCACAGATGTTGATGGTCAATGATTATGCCTATACCAAGTTGGACTTTCGAGGAGATCCGGACATGGCCCTACCCGAGGGTGCTCAATGGGGATATCTCTGTAAGAAGTACACATTTTTACTTTTTAAAAGTTTTTGTGAATTTTATCATATGCAAATGTTTTTATGTTTGTCCAAGGTCTAATTACAAAAATTCTTTTTTGATGACACAGACGTGGGGCCTTATCAACCTTCGAGTACTTCTCCTATTCGATGACGAGGAGAGGTGGCTCCAGTGCCACGATGGGACACTGAATATTATGAAGCAGTGGAACAAAACTTAGAGGGTTTGATTGCAGACATTCCAGACATGCCTCTTGGAGAGGTTCTATGACGTTATCAGTGTCATACAATGGGGGTGTCAGAGTCTGTTGTCTGACTGCTTCATAGAGTTGCCCAGGAAGTCATGTGTTACTGTGAACGTCATCCATGATGTCACTTTGTAGAAGCTATGAGCTTCAGATTTTGAAATTTTGGTCCTCGGACAGAACTTTTTTGTAAAAAACTTTCTAATCAGTATATATACATACAGCTTCTACTGGCTTATTTTGTGTTGTGTGATACTTGTGATGTGATTGATTTATAAATGACCCAAATGTCTGTCTAATACGTAATTATCTAATGCATCAGTTAATGTATTTAGACATCTAGGAATATGTTTATACTCAATATAATCAAAAGAACATTCCAAGAGGCGAATTCGCAAATACACCCATAACAAAGTAGGACTTCGAATAGCATAGACATTACTTAATTGTAGTATTATGAGCTGCAAATCGAGTCACACAACCAGGTGATGGATACCGAGCGAGATAACATCAATCAGCAATTCGATAATGGCGCTATATTCTACATATTGTTGGTCGCACGGTCGAGGCACACACCTCGTAGAGTGACAAGTTCGTTTGTAGGGGTGTAAATTGCACATGCAGCAGAAGCAAGGTTCTGAGTACTACAACTAGCGCCATCAACAAAGCCAATGTGGGGTAGTGAAGATTCGAACATCTGTAAATCAAACACAATGTCACATAAGGGTAGAGACCAGATAACGACAAAAGAAAAATACAGTAACACATAAAAAGTATGATACAGTAAAATACAAGTACTCGTGCACAGGTGATCTTATGCATAGTACTTCTTCAAGTACAACCCATTTTTGGGTTCACTCAAAGGGATACCATTGTAATCAACTAACTCATAAGATCTTTTCTCCAAAACTCATCTAATGATATAAGGAACTCGCCACATGGATTTGAATTTTCCATCTCCTAGCATATCTCGATCTTGTTCGTAGAGGAGAACCAAATCTCCTTCAAAGAAAATGCGAGGCTTGACATGTTTGTCGTATTGTACCTTGACATGTTTCTTCTGGGTTTCTATGACTAGGGTAGCATTGCGTCAAGTTTCATCTAATCACATAAGATACAACTGACATTCTTCATCTGCAGAAGTGTTTGGCAGGAGTTCAACAACTAGTTTTAAAGAGGGTATCTCGCATTCAATCGGGAGAATGGATTCTAAACCATAGACTAACCGGAAATGTGTAAACCTAGTAGCGGACTTAACGGACGTCCGGTAAGCCCACAATGCTGAAAACAACATTGTGTGCCAACTTGTTTTGTGAATCCCTATCATTCGTCGAAGCATGGTTATGAGAACTTTATTAATCGCTTCATCTTGGCCATTGGCTTGTGGGTAATAGGGCGTTGAGTTTTCATGGTGAAGACCCAACTTTTCTGTGAGTTCAGACATCATGAAGTTTCTAAAGTGGCTACCATGATCGGTGACAATAGCCTGAGGAACACCAAAACGAGCTATGATGTGATTGAAAATGAATAAAGTTGTAGTCTTTCCAGTATTGTCAAATGTCGACATCGCCTCAGCCCATTTTGTATCTATGTTATTATTCTCTGTATCTTTGTGTTAATATTATAGATCTGTGTTTTCATTTCATTCTAGTCATAAATTCAGATCATTCGTATTAGACTATTCTGTTCCTTTATTTTAGTGTATGTCCCTGAAAAGGTCATGGTATAGAGAGTTCAGTATCGAGCTTGTTTCTCTTGAGGAAAAATTCTCTCACACCCAAGTAACCTTCCATGGTAGGAGAAAATAAAGATGATGGGACAAGAGATCCTTTCAAAATATTTCTTGAGGAAGCTCTCGAGTGACAGAGGAATGAGATGATGGATAGCTTTGCACAAATCCTTTGATGGTTGTTGACAAGTGACACATCTTCCTCGAGCGGTGATGTCATTCCCTTCAAGGTACAAATCAACTTTTATATTCATATATTTGAAGGTCAGATAGATGTGGATGTTGTAGAGAAATGGTTAAATATGATAGAAGGGTATTTTTCTGTCTACAACTTTTCAAATAGATAAAATATTACATTTACGCTCCTTAAGGTCATCTGTCATGTTAAAGATTGGTGGGAGACTTTTGTGAGAAAAAGGCAATAGAGGAATCTTCGTTGTTTGTAGTTGTACCCACCTGGGATTTTTTCAGGGATGTTATTAAAGAAAAACACTACCCTATTGGAAGTTATGATGACTTATATACAAAATGGACCACATTGCAGTAGGAAAGGTACCAAACAGTGCCAGAGTTCACAAATGTCTTCCATAACTTTCACACCAAGTTGGGTATCAGAGACTCTAAGGGACATATGGTTCTCAGGTACCATGGGGATCTACATAGATACATCAAGAAATAAACATAGTTTCTAGATATCTATTCCTTGGGCACAACCTATCGATATGTTGTCAAACTCGAGTAGAATCTCAAACAAAAGATGTTGCAATTTGGGTTCGGGAACCCCTCATAGCAGAAGCAGGGAAAGGGCAAACCCAACCTACAAAACAAAGGGTATAAAAAGTATGGACAGTCTCCAGACAACCAGTCTAAGACGCAAACAAAGAAGGACAACAGGCAGATGAAGAAAGACATGGGGAATTGGTGTGAGTTCCATAATATCCCCTAGAATAACTCCATTGAATGTTGGTCAAAGAAGTCATTGGTGGATGAGGTGAAATACTTTGAATCATATATGGGTTTCGACTCTGAGTCGAAACCAGGAAAAGGGAAACATATCATTTATGCAGAACCCAATGCCACTGTCGCTACCACCAAGATCCATCACTGTGAACCTGAGGAAGGCAAGCACCTCTTTCATTCACAAATGTGGGTAAAGGGTACTCCATTGAACTTCATCGTTGATAGCGGTAGCTAGAAGAACCTCATCTCATTGAAGGTCATCAAGTGGTTGGCCTTGCCAACAACAACGTATCCATAGTCGTACACCATCAGATGGCTCCGCCAAGGAAGAGATCTCCACGTCAGCCAACAATGTCGCCTTCCCTACAGAATCAAACCTTTCAAAGATGAGGTATTTTGTGATGTCACCCTCCTTGAAGTTTGTGATGTTATTTTGGGCCAACCTTATTTATGGAAACATCATGTTGTATATGACCCTAGGCCTTGTAGTATTATTATTATTTTGGATAGAAAATTGTACAAGATACTTGAGGTAGTCCCACCTACTACCATTTCCTTGATCTCTACCAAGAAATGCATGAAATTATTCACTCAGAACAATAAGTTTTTCTTCTTTGTAATTCAAACTCAAAGCAAGCAAAAGGTTGCAGCCACATCCATGGCCTCCACAACAAGGCTCTCCACGCAACGTAATCAAGTGGATAAGGTCATGGAAGAATACAAAGACATCTTCTCCTAACCCACTAGGGTACCTCTGCATTATCAGATCAAACATTCAATCGATCTAAACCCCAACACATCGCTACCCAATGGGCCAGTCTATCACTGCTCTTTGTTGGAAAATGAAGAAATCAAGCGCCAGATCCAAGAGATGCTCCAAAAGGGGCACATCTAACCAAGCTCATCACCTTGTGGAATCCCAATTTTTCTTGTGCGAAATAAATACATGACCTAATGACTCTGCATCGATTATCGATCCCTAAATAAAATCACAGTCGGGAACCAGTAACTAATTCCCTGAATCCATGATCTCCTTGACCAGCTCAAGGGGGGAAAATACTTTGGGAATATTGATCTCAAGTCCGGATACCAACAGGTCCCAATAGAGGAGCCTGATTTATGGAAGACTGCCTTCAAGTCTAAAGAATTTCCTTTCGAATGGTTGGTAATTCATTTTGGTTTGACGAATGCTCCAAAAACTTTCATGAGGATGATAGATGATATCTTATGACCCTTAACCAATTCTTTTGTGGTGGTGTATTTGGATGACATCCTCATCTTCAACAAGAGTGTTGCACCCTTTTCGTCACCTTGGTGAACAAATAAGAGGTGCTTACATGCCCAGTTGGCTCCTGCTGAGCATGACAGCTATAGAGGAAAGAGTTAGAGAAAGAAAAACAAAACTATAAGCAAGAATTAAACTAATACAAACTAAAATAAAAAGCATAGGGACATAGAGATAATAAGAACACAAACACCCATGTCACCAATGTAATAGGCTGGTCTATTGATGAAATCAAAGCACCAAGAAGAAAGGGGACAATGAGTCCCTTCTTCCTCCAAGGGAAGGCTCTTGGGCCCTCACAAGATTTCTCTCCTTACAAGAAAGAAAATGAGAATATTGGTGAAAGAACTCCTTGTAAATCCACTCAATGGAGAGGTGGATTTCTCAATGAAATGGTGACAAAGTGCTCTTGTCAAGGATTGAGTCCTTAAAACAATCTAGGCAGCATAACATTACATGAAATTCCTTAAGAAAATGA
The DNA here is from genome assembly GCA_010110895.2 of Picea sitchensis. Taxonomy (NCBI): domain Eukaryota; kingdom Viridiplantae; phylum Streptophyta; class Pinopsida; order Pinales; family Pinaceae; genus Picea; species Picea sitchensis. The sequence continues at coordinate 22,875 of SNQJ01S0097618.1, forward strand.
GGTGCATTCATGGCTTTTTACATCATTGCATTGGGTTATTGTGTAACTCCTTTGTAGTGTGAAAAGAGGCTCTTTAGGGCATTATTACGTCTTTGACCAGCCTACCATTCAGATTCAGCTTAGATTTGAGGGTCAAATCGGCTTGGGAACTGATCCATAAGTGGTTGGGAGGTCGACCACTTCAATAAATGCGTCGTTTAGCAGGTGCGCGACTTTTTGTGCTAACAGTCGCACATCGTGCGCGTATGCACGCATGCAACATTCCTGTTCCGCGCATGTGCACGCGTGCCCAACTTCTGTAAAGCGCTCTTCAATTTTTCACTAATTTGTATAGTTTTTTGCCCTTTTTGAATGCTGTGAGATTAAGTCATTGGCCATGAATGACTTCATTATTGTTTGATGATGTTGAGTTCTTGTAACCATGTGCTGACGAAATTTCAGTGATAACAGATGCCCCCTGATGGATGAGGTTAGGAGCATACGTATAGCTAAAATCCATCAATGTTTCTTCTACTGAGAATGTTGTTGTAAGGTAGAGAAAGAGTGGGATCATGCAGAGAAATCCTTTGGAGGATAAAGGAACCGGTAGGACCCGACCTTCCATAAGGTGCGTAAAAATATACAACTATGTACAAATGGGGCGGGCATGCCCCATGCTCGTGTTATGTAACCCCGAGAAAAGATGACTAAAGTGTTGGTGTAGACAACTGCAGCACCCTCGGGGGCAGTAATGGTAAGGGAAGAAGACAATTCTGTAAAGGAACATACTTTGAATTTATAGGCAATGACCTACGGAAATAAGTATCAGCGATGATTCGGGCATTGATGGCCCTACCAAGTTCAGATGTCTTTGGAAAATGATAGAAATAACTACAATAGTCGCAAAGTAAGACCCACCATAACATGAGAAAGTGTTGGCATCGAATGTTATGGGGGCCAACGACAGCAGGGAGCAATGGTGTTTCCCCCCGTGCTATTCGAGATCTCTCATTAAATGAAAAATGAGAATCAAGATACTGTCGCCCTTCTGGAAAATTGTGTTGATGTCGACAAAAGGGGAACACGAATCCCAAAAGAAAAGGTCTTCGTGGAATCTACTAAGGTGAGGAAGTGGCAGAGGTACATGGATGAAGTCAAAAAGTGGGAAGACTCAAGACTGCCCTTGGTTGAAGGATGTATGATATAAAGAGTGGCCGCAACCGTGTGACAAGGTCGAGTGTCAGAGGGATGACAAGACCAATAATAAGTTGTGCCAGAGGCAGGACAAGGTGAACAAATTCAGAGGGTAGAGGTAACTAACCTGGGGAGTACTCTGAAGATATGGATGATGCCGAGAAGGGTAGATGAGAAGTAATGCTCCAACCAAGGGTGACATGGGTTGCGTGTGGCCAAAAAGGAAGCAAGTCACCAACAGTGATGACAAAAGAAAATGTAAGGACTTGAAATAAAGGCGTTTGTACAATAAATAATGAATAATTGGGGAGAAATGTACAAATACAGAAACAGGTGCCCCAGTGTGAAATGAGTGCCCCAGGGAGGGCAGAATTTTCTTGGAAAACAGATGAAGGGTGGGGGCCCCATTGGTGAGTTTCTGTATGAGGTAGGTGAAATGAAGATAGGTTCACAGATGGGCAAACTGATGGTGGATGAAATGAAGGGTTCATGATACTGTGGAGGTGCAGGTAAAAAATAGACCCGTAAAGAGATAATCCGGGAGTCCATATGGAAAGCTAGCAAAATGAGGGGAAGAAGTATGTGGTTGATTCACAACATGATGAAAGACTATTAGGACTCCCATCCCTAAAGGGTAATGAAGAACAACATGAGTGTCAAAAAGTTGCAAAGGGTGCTATGAATGGGACAACTCATGTGGGTTAGAATGCTACCGGGTAACAGTACCGATGATGCAAATGGAGGCGTGGGTAGTGCAGAGTTGAGATTGGAGATCCTAGAGGTAAACATCAGAGGGTGTGACTGGAAATGCAAGTAAAATACAGTGGGGAAGACTACATGCCAGTGCTGAGTATATACCTGAAGGGGTGGTGTGGGTGGATGATGATCAAGTACCTGCACACATGAAAAACCAAATACCCAAAGTGAACAACATCTGAAAAGAATCAAAGATATGAACATGTATTTGATAAATGTGACTATGCACATGCGTACCTGGCCATGATCTGAAAAATGGCACCCCAGGGGCTCAGGATGAAAAGCGACCCAGGGACTGTTGTGATGTAGGTGACGGGATGCTGATCCCGTGGCTGAAGACGGTTTGAAAAATGGATGCCTTGGGCTCCTAGAATGGTGAGTGGAAGTTTGGCAAAAGGATTATATATAGCTGTAGGGCCCACATTTCCACCTCATTTGTACCTGCTACCATAGTGACTGGATGAGAATTTTTTAGAGGAGATTTGGAGATTCGGGGAGGACGAGGCATCTGATCGACGTTTTTTGAGTATCAGTTTAGTGGTCTGATCATCCTGCATAGAAATAGGTTTTCAATTTTTGGGAGTCGCCAATCTGTTGCACCCTTTTTGTCACCTCGGTGAGCAAATAAGAGGTGCTTACATGCCTAGTTGGGTCCTGTTGAGCATGATAGTTGTAGAGGAAAGAGTTAGAGAAAGAAAAAAAAAACTATAAGCAAGAATTAAACTAATACAAACTAAAATAAAAAGCATATGGACATAGAGATAATAAGAACACAAACACCCATGTCACCAATGTAATAGGCTGGTCTATTGATGAAATCAAAGCACCAAGAAGAAAGGGGACAATGAGTCCCTTCTTCCTCCAAGGGAAGGCTCTTGGGCCCTCACAAGCTTACTCTCCTTACAAGAAAGAAAATGAGAATATTGTTGAAAGAACTCCTTGCAAATCCACTCAATGGAGAGGTGGATTGCTCAATGAAATGGTGCCAAAGTGCTCTTGTCAAGGATTGAGTCCTTAAAACAATCTAGGCAGCATAACATTACATGAAATTCCTTAAGAAAATGAGGTGCATTCATGGCTTTTTATAGCATTGCATTGGGTTATTGTGTAACTCCTTTGTAGTGTGAAAAGAGGCTCTTTAGGGCATTATTAGGTCTTTGACCAGCCTACCATTCAGATTCAGCTTAGATTTGAGGGTCAAATCGGCTTGGGAGCTGATCCATAAGTGGTTTGGAGGCCGACCACTTCAATAAATGCGTCGTTTAGCAGGTTCACAGCTTTTTGTGCTAACAACCACGCATCGTGCACGTATGTGCGCATGCAACGTTCTTGTTCCGCGCATGTGCACACGCACCCAACTTCTATAAAGCGCTCTTCAATTTTTCACTAATTTGTATAGTTTTTGGCCCTTTTTTAATGTTGTGAGATTAATTCATTGGCCATGAATGACTTCATTACTGTTTGACGATGCTGAGTTCTTGTAACCTTGTGTTGACGAAATTTCAGTGATAACAAAGAGTTTGGTGGAACACTTGAAACACATTCAATAGGTTATGCACACTCTGTAGCAGCACAAGCTATATGCAAATTTGGAAAAATGCTCCTTCGACATGGACATGGTCCAATACCTTGGCTACATTTTTTATGAGCATGGGGTGCATTTCAATCTAGCCAAGATACATGTCATTTGTGATAGGCCAACCGCGACCACACTCACTAAGCTTCAAATATTCTTAGGCCTTGCCAATTTCTATCATAGGTTCATGTCGAGATTCTCCCATATCGCATGGCCCCTTATCCAAGTGACCAGGATTAGAGGTAAGGATAAGTTCATGTGGGACCTATTACAACAAAAAGTGTTTGATGATTTGAAGTAGTGTTTCTCCTCAACCCTGGTGCTCTCATTACCCAACCTGCAACAACCTTTTGAGATTGAGACCGATGCTTCAAACTATGTTGTGGGCGCAGTTCTCACTCAACATGTACATGAAATGGCCTATCATAGTGAGACACTACCATATTTCATTCATAATTACCCTACTTACGACAAAGAAATGTACTCCATTATGAAAGCCTACCTCTAGTGGAGGAATTACATTCTTGAGAAGGAGATAGTCATCCACACTGATCATAAGCCTCTATAGTTCATGTAGACACAAGGAATATTTCATAATGACCGCTATCAAAAGTGGTCAACATACTTGCAACAGTTCCATCTCAACATCAAGTATAAGATTAGAAGCACTAACCATGCCGCTAATTGCCTCAGTCGACCTCCAGTGGTAGCACTCACCATGGTGCTAAACTCCTACAACCATGAGAGCTACAGATGGCCCCAACTGTAGGAGAGGTGATCCTGACTTTTTCACCACCTATCACATGTTGGTCACCAACACAGTTGGTGCAAATTTTCACCTTTAGGATGGGTTTCTCTGCCATTTGGGAAATCTCTGTGTTCCATTAAGCGAGCGAGTGAAGCTGATTTGGGAAGCTCACTATAGTTGGGTGGTAGGACACTTCAGTGTAGAAAATATAGTGGTAATGTTGCAACAACATTTCTATTAGCTGGAACTTTGGCAAGATGTCAGCAAGTATATCAGGTCATGCATTTCTTGCACCATAGCCAAATCGACCATTAAGAAAGAAGGCCTGTACACACGTATGCCTACTCCTAAAAGGCCCTGGGAATCCATCTTAATGGAATACATGTCAAGACTTCTTTCAACCAAGCGTGGAAATGACTGTGTTTTTGTGGTGGTTGATCACTTTTCCAAAATGGCGATTATGACCACCTGCAAGAAGAGCATCATAGCAGAGGCCAATTCAAAGCTGTTATTCGAAAAAGTGTGGGTACATTTTGGGATTCCCTAAATCATCATCTCATATCGAGAAATATGTTTCCTCAACACATTATGGTCAAGCCTCTACTCACTGTTGGACACCAAGCTCACCAAATCCACTGCCTTCCACCCCCAAATGGATGGCTAAACTGAGGTCATCAATAGGATGATCATGCATGTCTTGTGCATGTCCAATTCCAATCATCCATGGACATGGGATAAAAATATTCCCTATGTTTATCACAGCTACAACAAAGCCATACATAGCTCAATTGGCCACAACCCCTTTCAGGTGGGGTTGAGATTTCAACCATTGGATCACATGGATATTGCACTACCCCTTGCATCCACCCAAGCATAATCATCCCATGCTCACACTTAAGTCAATAAATCCACTCGGTTCATTGAACGAATCCAACACATCCACCAATAGGTTCAGGATATTTTACAGAAGTCTAATTCCAAGTACAAGCAGTGCCACGATCAACAACGGCTGCCACACAAGTTTTAGGTGGGAGATAAAGTTTGGTTGCACTTGTAGAAAGAACACCTTACATGACCCCATAGGAAGATTTATCCAATTCACTATGGACCTTATACCATCACCAAGGCTATGGGTGAAAATTCTTTTGAGCTAAACATTCCCCCCTTCCTTGGCTTGCATCTAGTGTTTAATGTGGACCTCCTTCGACCATACTTTCCACTATTATTGGACACCTCAGAGGTAGCAGAACAGTTGGCACCGACAAAGCTCAAACCTAAATACATGGGATAAGAATCCACTGATCAGATCATGGACACACAGGTCATGAGCACTTGCCAATAGAATTTTCATCTTTATCATGTTGTCAAAGTAGGGTAGCTCCTACATCAAGGCAAGTGTCTCACCGGGGGCCAAATTCAACATAAATTTCCTCATCTGATGGGGAAATAAATGAAATGGATACCATTGTTTCCTAAGGGGAGAGGATTGATCCAAGTGAATATCAGTGGCCACCCACCTATTCCATCTAGCTCACATACAACTTGCATCTTGTCAGTCACAATTTTCATCTTGGCAGTTGTTTTGTAGGTTTTTGGGGCCTAAACTTTCAGGGCCATTTTGAGTCCCTAAAAATCGTTTTTTAGGCTCACCATAGTCATACCATAGAATATAATCAAGAGTGACTACACAATGTGTATTCATCGGATAGACCTTTCCGACAATATATCGTGCACCTAAATTGGAGATCATATCCAAAAGTTATCACCCTAGGAAGTTGATGTACCAACTTACCCCAACACGATCCACATGACTTTTGGTGCTTCATCTCCTAGGGTTATGTTTTTGGATGTCTAGGGTTTTGGGGTTCATTTTTGATGTAAAAATTCCTTTGGAGCCTCATTGTACTTATCTTCTTGATAATGAGTGTAGTCGTCACATCTATTCTCAGAGATAAGCTACCACCATTCTAGCAACCTTGTTTCAGTCTGCATTTTACAGTTTTATCATATTTCTTATTTAATAGAAGTCAAGTTTTACTGTATCTCTATTATTATTATTCACTATATATTTGTGTTAATACTACATATCTATGTTTTCATTTATTTCTACTCATAAATATGGATCAAGCAAACAAATTTTGCATGCCACTGTTAAAAGTAAGGCCCAATCACGTGAATGTTTAAATATGAAAAAATATGTTGTCCACTTTTCTCTTGTGTGTGTCAAGGATTGGAATATGATGCATGTGTTAGAATGTGCTTGTTTTACCATATACAATATCACTATTGTCACCCAAACATAGGACGAAGCCACCCTCCAAGCACCTTGACCTTGATAGAGAGAAGAATCCCCATAGAAATCCAATATCCAAGCAAGGCTAATGCACCAAGAAAGAAGTAACCAAATCTGATCAGAGAGTCCAACCCAAAAAGATAGAAGAAATAGGTTTTAGAACTAGGGAAACACCTTCTCCAGAACTTGCACACAAGACTGCCAAATTGTAGTGCGCACAAGTGCCTCTCTGTAATTCTAAGAAGTGTGTGTCAAATGAATATTGGCGCCCTGTATTTATACTAAACCTGGAAGACTGCCTAGGCCGAATTCTCATTCTTGGTACTAATTAATTCATATTAATTATCTCTCTCAGCTGGCATCTCTTCTAGGGTTACGTTCACTTCTTTTATTTCTTCTGAAATATTCTAATCTTGTCAAAGGTCACAATGGAGGTTCATATCTCCCAAAGATACCATAATATCAACACTTCCTCCTAGCTAGTGAGGTATAACCGATAATGTTCTTGAGCACAAGCAAACCATTCAACTGGTAACTTCACGAGCATTGTCATTATTTTCCAACTGGATAATCTCCATGACAAGTGGTACAATGTCAATTGATAGAACACAATTGTGTTTATCCATAGGAATACACAACTACTTAAACCATGACACATAGTCACAAACTATCCACCACAGTAGCATATCTCTACTATTTGGAGACATGCAGTCTCCATAATAATCATCTGATATCAACCTGCAAAGAAAATATTATTATGATATAAACTGAATCATCAGGGGCATTATTTCACTCACATATGTGAGATCTGAAAGAGCATCTTCCCTTAGAGTAGAACACCAATGATGGGATATCTGGACTATTTTTATCAAGAAAGGAAGAATAATTGTTCTAATTTCTGAGCTTGGATCTTTCCCCACCCTGGGCCATTCCTTCGGCACTAAACAAAGTGCAACCTAGAGAGAATGAGTCTTCCCTAAAGAATGCCTATCTCTGATTGTTGAACTTGGACCATTCACCACCCTGGGCCATTCCTCCAGCACTAAACAAAGTGCAACCTAGAGAGAATGAATCTTCCCTAAGGAATCACTGTCAGGACCATTTCCTTAAGGAAATGACTATCATGCACCAACCTCCAAAATGGACCATTCTTTGAAACTGCTCACAACTGTGAGCTTCAAAAGAATGACTGTCCGGCGAGGCAGGCCAGTATTCTTGAGTAACCCTCAAGAAGACAGACTTCCCTATACCATTCCCCATGTTAACCACAATGGGAAATCACTCTCTATGGTACATCAACAATCCATCGAACCATTTTCATTACGAAAATGACCATTCGATTTGGACCATTTTCTGAACTGGAAAATGCCTATCCATCAGAAATCCCAAACCACTTTCTGAACTGGAAAGGAACTACCCAAGCTAGACCATTTTTCAAAATTGAAAATGATTGTCCTCAATTCAATAATATGCCAGTGCTCCCTCCCAACCTGGAGAGTCATTTATTCCCTTTAAACTAAGGGAGTTATTTCCACAATCCCTAATTTGTCTCGGAAATATGAAAACTTTATTCTAGATAGAGGCTTTGTTAGGATATATGTTGTTTTCTCATCTATGGGGATATACTGGAGCTTTACTTCTCCTTCCTGTAATTTATTTCGAATAAAGTAGTATTTGATCTCAATATGTTTTGACCATTCATGAAACACAGGATGTTATGATAGCCTTATAATACACTGTGACAACTCTTATTGTCACAGTGTATTATGTTCAAATATGGAACCTGATCAAATAAATCAGAGATTATCTTTCTAAACTATATTGCTTCTATACATGCCTCACATGCTGCAATATATTCTGCTTCTACTGTGCTGAGTGTGACAAAAAAAAAAATCCTGCTGCCCCAAGATATCATAGCGGAGCCCAAGATGAAACACATCCTTGAAGTACTCTTTATGTCTTCTACACTTCCTGCCCAATCTGAATCTGTGAATCCATGAAGTTGTATATCACTGGATGATGTTTATATTAAACCATAGTTTAGTGTTCCATGAATATATCTTAGAACATGCTTTGTAGTTGTCCAATTCTCATGTTTAGGTTCCACCTGGAACTGACTTAGTGTGTTCACGGAAAAGAAAATGTTTGGTCGAGTATTTACCAAATACATCAATGACCCAATCAATGACCCAATCAATTGTCGATATAGTGATGGATCTACTGGATCAGAATCTAAATCTCTTACTTTTATTCTATTCGTAGTCATAAGAGTGTCCATGGATTTACAATCCATCATTCCAAAATTCTGAAGAATCTTTATTGCATACTTTCCTTGTCCAAGGAATACTTCACCACGCTTCTGCCATACTTCTAGTCTCAAATAATAATGCATGAGACCAAGATATTTCATATAAAACACAGAATCTAGTTCCTTTTTTCATTGGATGATGAGAGACTCTTCACCTGTTAGGAATAGATCATCAACATATAGTAGTAGAATCACGTGCGCATTGTTCACGAATTTGTAGTAAACATTTGGATCTGCATGTCTTTTGGAGAAACTGATTCTCGTTAGATAGCTGTCGATTCTAGCATACCAAGCTCTTGGAGCTTGCTTGAGTCCATATAAATCTTTCTTTAGTCTGAAAACATGAGTGTCTCTGGAATGTACTTCAAATCCTTGAGGTTTTTCAATATATACTTCTTCTTCGATTGCTCCATTGAGGAAAGTTGTTTTTACATCCATCTAGTGTAAAATCCTTCCCATGGAAGTGACAAGAGATATGATAGCTCTAATGGAAGTATATCTAGAAACCGAAGAAAAATTTTCTTCACAGTATTCTCCCTCCTTCTGGGAGAACCCTCTAGCTACGAACCTTGCTTTATATTTATCGATGCTTTCACCTACTGCATGTTTGATCTTATATACCCATTTTGAAGTTACTACTGATTTTTCTTTAGGTATAGGCACAATTTCCCATACATCAGTTTTCATGATGGATTTGTGTTCTTGCATCATAGCTTCTTTCTAATGTTTCTTCTGAACTGCCTCTTCAAACATGGTAGGTTCTTCATCTAGAAGCTTTGTCTTACATGTTTCATAGCTTGAGAATCCTTTGGGCTTCTTACTTTTTCTGAAGGTCCCATTTGGGGCCTTGAGTCTTTCTACTTCTTGTAAGGTAGCTTCAACCCAAGATAGTCATTTCTTGGTCTTAGGTATGGTGTCTGAATCAATGGTCTCACATGGTTGCATCGGATGATCAAGTTGTTCATTTTTGTCATTCTGGTTTTCTAGAAGACATGTGCTTTCTTCAATAGGCTCTTCATGCTCTTCTTCTTCTATAGTTTCTTCTATGTATTTATTGAAAGCCATATTTTCATTGAAGGTCACGTCTCTGCTAACTTCAATATTATGTTGTTTCGATATATAGATTCTATAATCCTTAGATGATTCACTATATCCCACGAATATGCCCTTCTTTCCTGAGGGTTCTAATTTATTCCTTTTGTCCTTGGGAATATGAGAGTAAACAGGACATACAAAGATTCTTATGTTTTCCACATTAGGCTTATTACTTGATAAGGCTTCTTCTGGAGTCATATCCTTCAATATGATGTGAGGACTTCTATTCTGGACATATATTGTTGTCATGGTTGCTTCTCCCCACAAGAAAATGGATAAACCTTGATCTCTTAGTAGTGCCTTCAAGGTTTCTTCAATAGATCCATTATTCCTTTCTGATACACCATTTTGTTGAGGATTATGAGGAATAGTCATCTCCCTCCTAATCCCTGCTAATTTATAGAATGAAATGAATTCCTTTGATGTGTATTCTCCTCCATTATCTGTTCTTAAGGTCTTGATTTTCTTGTTCGTGAGGTTCTCTATCTATGCTTTGAATTCTTGAAACTTGATGAATACTTCATCCTTTGTCTTCAGAAGATATAATAGATTGTTTCTTGAATAATCATCTATAAATATTACGTAGTAAAGAGAACCTCCTAGAGATTTGACTGACATCAGACCACAAACATTTGAGTGTATTAGATCTAGAATCTCCTTAGATCTGTTGTTGCTTCTTGGGAATGGTTTCTTGATATTCTTTCTAAGAGCACATCCTTTGCAAATTCCTTCAACCATATTTTTGAGAAAAGGTAATGCTTCATAGTTAATATGACCATAACTTTTGTGCCAAATTTCATTGGGATTGACTTCATCATGTACAAGAGCTTCTTCATTTTTTTCTAGTAGTCTATATAGATTTCCTTCATGGGTTCCAGTAACCCTAGCATTCTCTATGCTAGATTCTTTATGTCAAGATAACACTTTTCCATCTACGAAAGCTATTGCGTTTCCTTTATCTTCTAGGCAGGATATGGATACAAGATTTTTTTCTAAACCAGGTGCATATAAGACATTTCTCAAATGAACATTGTTACTTGTTTTCAACTTGACAGAGGCTTGTCCAAATCCTTCGACTGGGTAAGTGCTTTTGTCTCCAAGATATACCTTGTACGATGTCTTCTTCTCATTTAGATTTGAGAGTCTGGCTTGATCTCCTGTCATATGCCTAGAATCTCCACTATCAATTATCCATATGTCATCTTCAATCATTCCTATGAGTGCTGAGTAGTGTAGATGACTACTCTTTTCACTCGTGACTTCGGTTGACTAGTGACTGGTCATGCCTTGATCCAAAAATTCAACTTTGACGTTTCTACCTTCTGAGAGTGCCAAGAGATGCGCTGGAATAAGGCACACTTGAATATCTTCTTCTTGAATGAGATGTTCCATCACAAGGTGTTGGATCGGGTTTTAGGATTTCTGCAACTTCCCCTGCTAGTAACCCTAGTGATAGTGTCTTGAAAGCTGCTCCTGCTAGTAATCCTAGCGGAAGTTATTCAATGAGCTTAATATCCTAATGGTTATTCTTCCTTCCAGTGGTTATACTGAATGAATGAGGTGTGGGCCCATAACCTATTATAATGTGCTCATTTTACCATAAAAAATATCACTATTGTCACCCAACCATAGGCCAAAGCCACCCTCCAAGCACCTTGACCTTGACAGAGAGAAGAATCCTGGTAGCAATCCAATAGACAAGCAGAGCTAATTCACCAAGAAAGAAGTAACAAAAGTTTATCAGAGAGTCCAAACCAAAAAGATAGAAGCAATAGGCTTCAGAACTGGTGGCAACACCTTCTCCAGAACTTCCACACAAGACTTTCAGATTGTAGTGCACACAAGTGCCTCTCTGCAATTTTGAGAAGTGTGTCAAATGAAGACTGGCTCCTTGTATTTATACTAAACCTAGCAGACTTCCTGGGCTGACTTCTCATTATGGGCACTAATTAATTCATATTAATTATCTCTCTTAGTCGACATCTCTTTTGGGGTTATGTTCACTTCTTTTCTTTCTTTTGGAATATTCTAATCTTGTTAAAGGTCACAATGGAGATTCATCGATGTGTGTGTCATAGTTAATGACAGTTTTTGGTTGTGTTACTAGTGGTATTATAATCACTCGATGGGGATGAGTTGATCTCTTGCATGGTGTGTCTGATCTAACATGGATAGCTTGGTTGGTGAGAACATAGTTAAATCTCTAGATTTTTTGTTTCTGGATGCCAATGATAGTGAAAATGATTTGGTGAGACTCTGTCTTTGTAATTTTCAATTCTTGTGTTCATTGAAGTTAACAAACCTATTGAGCAAAATTGAATCAATATGGGAGAATGGTTGTTTTGTTAGAATTCATGACTCTAACAAATGACAAGGGAAGTATGGAGATACAAGACAAGCACTAAACAAAGATGTGTAAGATCTAGACAAAGACACCAATTATGCAAGTGATTCCAGAAAAGTAAGACAATATTCCTATCATATGTATCATAATCTCTTGTTGATATTTTGTATCCCTATGTGGCAACACCTTGTGATGTAAAGGTCATTGCTAAGTCAGCTTGGTAGGGTGTGTGGTAGTTGAAGAGGAAAGATAAATACATGTTTTTTTCCCTCTAATTATTCCTTGATGAAATATTGTTTGAAAAATGTTGTACTATAAGTCCTCATTGGTAGGTGTAAAGAATGTAAGATTGACTTGGATATATCTTGTATCTAGACTATTTTCCTAGAGAACTGGTGAGCATTGTGGTTAGGTACCTAGGTGTCTCAAAAGATGGAAATATGTCCATGGGATAACCAGTTGTTTAGTCTTTGTAGTCATGTTGATGTTAGGCCTTGGAATACAATAGGTTTCCATTCAATTTGTGTGGTACCAATGGTACCGTTGGTTCCCAAATGGTATGTTGTTTGAGGTAATAGTGCTACAAGTGAATGGCAGAATAGGGACACTTTTTTCTTTTGATATAGAAGTGAGTTGCTTGGGTGAATAACCACTGGTCGACTATCTTGGGACTTAAAATTTTTCTTGCTAAGAGAAGCTGAGGGTTGATTACAAACAAAATTTTGGAGTGGAATGGTGAGATTGCAGTAGGAAGGACATAGATTTTTTACTGGATACAGTAGAGAGTTCTCTTTTGATATTAGTCCAGGGGTAGTTGGTGATATTTATTTTTGTATTATTATGACTATAGATGGATATCAAATGATGTAGGACAAACAAGGTAAATTTTGTGAATAGTGTTAAATAAAATTAGACTTGACCATACGGTAATTTGAATCACACCTTGTAGTAAGTCTATGGTGTCATGTTTTGATATTATTTATTGGTATTCGAAAACATTTGAGCTTGTATCTTGCCTAGAGTTGGTACTTAACATAAGTATTGTAGTGGTATGTCGGTATTGATTTCAAAGGTTGTTCCTGATGTCTCCATGAGATTGATTATATTAATTGTATGTACTTGTATCTATGTATGTAACATGTAAAGGGATTATCATTGTAAGACCTAGATAGACATGCATACCCCTTTTCCATGTGTCCCTTATGATTTTAATAACTTGTTTGATATAGAGTAGAAACCTCTGTTAGAGAGTTTGTAAACATTTGGAGGAGTGAGCCATGTTTTTGGTTGGATTCTTTATGAATGGACCATGTTGGTTGTAGACTATGGGAGGTGCCTAAAAACTTGAATTTTTATGTATATTCAAGGGGATTTCATCAAAAGGTTAAATGAACCATGTACCTAAAGGACATCCTATTAGATTGATAGTTGCAGTGGTTAGGTACCCATGCATTATGATGGATGCTTGTTCCTTTATATGGAATTTCATAGTCTGGTGATGTTTGCATGATCAAGGTATGATATTGAAGTGCCAATATGGACCATATATATATATATATTGTTGATCAAGAGTTTTTTTAGTTCAACATGGAGAATTTGTTGCAGAGGACTAGATGATGATGAATACTTGACCTAACAAATATTAAGACAAGTAGTCATTAAGGGGGGAATGTTGGAATTATTGACTCCTACTAGTCTTATGTGTGATCATATTTGTGATTATTATTATTGTTGATCATTATTGGTTAGATTTCGTCTCTACATAAGGATTCTATTTATATATTTTAGGAGGTTGTTAGATCTAGTTGGATTTGAGATATTCTCTCCAAGTAGTTAGCTATTTATTGGTCTGATTGCTATTATGTTGTTAGCATCTTGATGTGTGTGAGTTACACCCAAGAATAGGCCATTTGGAAACATAGAGTTTAGTGTTGCACTTAGACTTTCCTAAAAAAAAAATACATAGTGTCCATTCTAAAGATTGAAATCTTTGTACAAGACCAAAAACAGAGGCCATAAGTTATTTCCACGAAGGCTTTGTGTTGGTGAAGTGAGTGGGATACAAGTCACTCATTTAAATATCAAATAAATGATAGGATCATTGGATGGATTTTACTATTGCAATAATTGATCTAACAATACTTGACAAGATTGAAAAACAAATGTTGTTGTGTATTTTTTGTTAAGTCTAACCAATACTACAAGATGATGAAGTAGTAGATGACAACTTTCCAAATGAAAATCTCTTTTCAATATCAGTAGAAACCCATTGGTGTGATAATAGAGGAAACCACTTAGCTATAGGGAGGTTTCCTCAACATTTATTTTACAGAGAACATTGCAAAATCATTAGGAAAAGTTCCACCTACACTTGGATTTGAGGCTATTTGTTCAATTTTGGGATTTTTTAGATTCTTGAAGATGTGTTAGACAAGATGAGATAAATGAAATCATCCATGCATGTCATGAGGAGCCTTGTGGGGGTCCTATTGACGGGAACAATTGACCATCCGTCAACTGTTAAGAACCAAACATCAATATAGCATGGAAAAACCTCAGGAAAAGTACTCAATGCCTTGAAACTGAGATAATTTCAGATAATAAGCCTCTTCGAGGGGGAAAACTCCTTTTACCCCACTTAAAATGTTCAAGTACAAGATGATTCAAAATGAAAATGTCTCCTTGGTATATATAGGAGACTAGGAGGTATAATTACAAATAATGGCCTAAAGCCGACATA
>SNQJ01S0097619.1:26442-48763 GCA_010110895.2 Picea sitchensis
TGATGGTGTTGAAAGTTATGGGAATGAGAGGAATGTTCACCTTCAGTATGTGGAGGTGAGTCAGAGGAAGGGTTATCTGTAGGGGTATGCAACTTGGTGTAGAGTGTTGAAAAGACAGATTCAAGATGGGTGGTCAGGTCTTGTTTGATTTCCTCCATTCAGGACTGCATGGTGGTATTGATGGAAACAACATTGGCACTGAGTTGTTTCACTTCTTGTTGGGTCTCGGTGAGACTAGATTGCAAGGTATTGAAGAGAACTTCCAAGTCTTGGCTATGGGTATGGGCCATGAGGATGAGGGAACCGAAAA
Source organism: Picea sitchensis (assembly GCA_010110895.2). Taxonomy (NCBI): domain Eukaryota; kingdom Viridiplantae; phylum Streptophyta; class Pinopsida; order Pinales; family Pinaceae; genus Picea; species Picea sitchensis. Next base: position 26,753 of record SNQJ01S0097619.1, read on the forward strand.
GGGGTGGGTGGGGTAATTTTTTTTACCGAAAAATGATATGTATGAATGTAATAAGAGAGAAGAGATGAATCTAATGGAATAGGTCTCAAATAATGGTGAAAAAATTTCCAAACTTTTTTTTTATACCTATGGAGTTATACTCCAGTTTGAAGAATACTGCAGTGATGAAATTCCAAAATGCTTAACCGGGAAGAAATGTGTAGTGATTTGGCAACCCGAACCCAGTTGCGTGGCAATATATATTGTTTGTTTTAATTTGTTTATGTTTCTGTCCCCAAGGGTTAGGTATTCAAGGGTTCTATAGACAAGGGGTTTCCTGTGCTATAGCTCTCCGATATACGTGCGGGGTCCAACAATAGTACTCGACCCAATATCTCAGGGAACTAACTAAGGAGGCTAGACAATACCCTTAGTCGTACTACCTGACTACCCAGGTACTAGAGAGTATCTTCCCAAGTGTTGTTCTTGGTGGAACTATAACAGTCAGGCGGTCGATCGATTTATCTAAAGAGGGCTTCAGGTAATCTAGGTCGATCTATACACAAGTGTTGTCTGATGCACTACCACTCGAAGGGGTACCAACAGGGGTTACAAGGGTGGCCAACATATGTGCACTAAAGTACCACTTGTACTTCCTGCGTGTATGAATCCCTCAACCGCGGGTTTATGCGTGTAACGACATATCTCTATGGCTTAAAGATACCAGAATATGTCTCTACCCTGAAAAAAAAAATTACCCACAATTTCTGTCGAGGAAAGTGCTCTGATACCACTTGTAATATACCATATATAAAAAGTATGCAAAACAGAAATAAAATGCTATAAATGGAAGAATAACAACAATATAACCATAACAATCACCACAATAGCACTGAAATGATATAAGAGTAACAACAAAAATATCACTTTGATTCTGAAAGCAATGTTCACAGACCTCTTTGAGGTGGCAACCTCCAGTTGAGCATACCTCTATTACAATAATATCCAAGCTAGGGTTCTCATACCCTCGACTCCTATTTATACTAAATATGTCTATCAAAAGAAGCATCTAGAGGAAAATCCTTCTAGAAGCGGAAGCTTCTATTAGGTCTTCTTACATTCGACTTATTCTATTTTATTGCAAGGCCTTATTAATATTTACCTTTATTACATCCAAATATATTGTTCTACCTATGTGGGGGTTAGGACCCTAACACAAAACCCCATATATATAAAAGAAAGATTTCAATTTTTGTTGACCAAGAGACACACTTATGAAAGTAAGATATGATCTCACCACGTGGATGTCGTGGTATTTTCCATTTATGCATTATTAATTTCTATAACTCTAAGATTCAAAGCCAAGGAATCCTCATTAGGGGCCCCTCTAAAATTTGTTCTTATTTGTAGCGATTGAGTGAGTTTTCCTTGAATTTATCTCATTGGATAAATCTCATGATTTTAAACTTTGAATAGTTTATCTTGGAATGGAATACTACACTACTTGGGTAGGATCAACTAAACTCCCTCAGGGGCATCTTGAGACTCTTCCTTTGCACATATATCATTCTTCCATTTAGGTGTCTTTAAGAGCCCAAAAACACTAGTGATGAAAAAGGGCCAACCCCTCCTTCTTTGAACTGCATGGGGCACACATTGTTTTGGCCAAGTGGTGTACATCAACTCACTCATTTTATACTAGGAGGAATAGTTGTGAGATAAAATGTGTGAGTCTGATTGAGAGGACCTTCATAACGGAATGGTATCCTTGCGTGTGATTAACCAGATTAAAATATAAATATAATGTATGTTTAAAGTATCAAACCTTTCATTGGTCCACCCAACATGCTAGTAAACTTTTATTTTCTAGTCAGTTACATCTTTTTTCATAACTATAGCAACCTATGGAAGGACTATAATTGAGTTTTTAAATCCCAAATTTTATACTCAACCCTCCTTTAACTTACCCAAATCACTTTTCAAACAATTTTTGTCTTGTTTTCACATATTACAAGGAACAAACAACTTATTGTTCATAATCTATAGCGATGTTAAATGACATGGCTGTATATTTCTTAAGCAATTCCGACTCTTAAGTTTTAGTATGTTTTCATAATACATTGACTAGATAATTGTCTTATACCCTGGGAGACAATTTTGAGCATTTTATTAGGCCATAAGGGGATGAATAGTTTTTTTTTCCTTTTATAATTTGCTAGTAAAAAAATCATTGATCTCTTTTTCTCACCCATTGCTCACAAATACCACGCCCAATCCCTTTCTCCCCTCCAGGGAGTTGAGGGGATACAATAGCCAATTTCAGTGGTGCTAAGAGGGCTTGCACTCAAGTTCGTCACCGCTCCTTCTTCCCCCTTAACCACCTTAGACATAAGGACCATGTGAGGTGAGGGTAGTCTTTTCCTTGTGTCGAGCTACTAAAGAGGCTATAACCAATTTGACCATTGGATAGGTAGGATCCATCTCAATGAATGGATATTTCTTATAATGGGCAGTGGGATGGGGCACATTGATGATATCTATGGAAGTGAGCACTTCCTTAGATAATATTTTTTTAGGAAGTTATGGGAAATGAATGGAACAATAATCTGTTGTGTTGCTAGAGGTTGATTTGTGATAGTTATAGTATTAATTTGCAGATGATGGCGATGTGGAAACAATGGGGGATTTCATGGGAGTGGGGGAGGGCCAAGATGGATAATGGAAGACAATTAGGAATTTACCAAATTTCTTTTTAGAAGGAAAAACATTTTGAAAGTCCACGGAAAGAGATGCATTTTGCACTAAAGCAACTTGATGATAAATAGTAAGGAATAAACTAGAATTGAATTTAAGGATAAGTACATTTTTGGATCAGAGATAAAAAGATACACTTGAAGATTATAGAAGAAGAAAATTCATTATTGGATGATTTAATTGGTAGTGTACTTAAGCTAGAGCCACCATGTCCATAAATATTTCACGTATCTTGCTAGAAAAAGCATTCCTAGAGAGTTGTGGAGAAGTATCCCAACTATGCATAATCATAGGAGCCTAGTGTATGGCCTCATTATTTAGTTCCACTCAAAGGGAAGCCATTGTAATCCATGTGAGTCTAATATTCTCCCACCATTGGGAAATTAGGCCCTGAAGATGATAGGCTAGCAATGTGACTGTACACATCCTTTCATTGTAGATTGATATGTAAAATAAGAGGAGAATTCCCATATCCATGCATCAACTTGATCACCATCAAAACCATCAACAAATAGCGGAAAATAATCTTTAGGGTTCCACCTTAAGCGTGGACTTCTGTAGCTTTATATCTGCAACCTATATAGCTAGTATGCTAATCATCTGGGCATGTTGTTGAAGCAGTTGATTCTTTTGTTGAATCACTTATTGTTGTTGTTGAAATAATTGTGTCTATTCGTCGACAAGTGATGCATCCTTTGTGGGAGTGACCTTGAAATTTTCCATGTTTGTTGGAAGAGATATGACTATATGTGATAATTGGACTGTGTGTAAGAGGAAGAGAGGGGGCAATGCCCTTTTTATTGCATTTGTTAGAGACTAGAAAGAAAAATGGAAATTAGATCGAGAGGATCCTTGATAATGGCTATAAAATCTTGGAAAAGAAGGGATAGGATCCCTTGTGGTGGATGTAAAAACTAGAATAAGAAAAATGGAATGGATACCTTATGGGGGATATACAAACTAGTTTTAGTACCATTTGATACATAATACAACTTGAGTGGGCCTAATGGTTAAGAATATGTGTTTCCTCCTAAGAGGTCACAAGTTCAAATACAAAGGGGGGTAGGGTATGTATACCTCCATAGACTTTACCAGTCAAATCATTGGGCCCGTTCTGGCTTGGCCATGACCTTAAAATTAGATTATTATGCACACGATGACAATCTAATGTTTTATTCCAATGCCATCGATAGGTTAACAATAGTCTACAATTTTTTTTTAAATATAACAATAAATTTAATAAATAATTTTTTATCTATATTAAGTCTATTGTAACTAGACTCGAAGAGTACGTATCTGTGATATCTAGATCCTTACCAAATCACAAATTCTTNTAGGTTAACAATAGTCTACAATTTTTTTTTAAATATAACAATAAATTTAATAAATAATTTTTTATCTATATTAAGTCTATTGTAACTAGACTCGAAGAGTACGTATCTGTGATATCTAGATCCTTACCAAATCACAAATTCTTAGGGAGGACATTGATAAAAAAAAATTACAAACGTAACCTATCAATCGTATCAAAGAGGAACTATATTAACTCCTCATTATTCACTAGCCCTTTCATCGAAACTTGAAATTTCACTTTAGTTTATAGACGTGACCTTGCACGCAATCTGATCGGTTTACCTCACTCATGACATAATAGATTTAGGTAGATAAGAAAAACATATAGATCCTATGAACTTTTAAGAAAACATTCAATCATGTTGAAATCTCTTATAACCAAGCCCCAAAAATGTTTCCATACCTTTTCAAGTAATATCCTTTTCACTTGAGGTTGCACGAACATTGTGCAGGTTTAATGGCAGATTTACAGGAGATCAAGCCCCCAAATTTGGAAGAAGGTGGATTTGGTTTTCATTCGGCCCACCTTTGCTAACTTTTCTGCCTGTTAATACGGTGTGTAGAGAAGCAATTATGGTGGTAGCTTCTCTGTTCATGTTATAGTAGGAGGCAGATTTAGCAGGGGGAGATTCTTCAATTGGATAGGGGTCATTGATTATTCCCCCATCTGTCCTCCCCTTCATTAATGGGATTTAATGCAGTTAACTGTCTTTACTGCCATTATTCGACTTCAGAACTGAGGTGGAAGGATATTGGGAGCTTGGTGGTGGACTTGGCATGGACTGTGAGGTCAACGCACTCATGGGTGCAGCTGACGAGAAGATTTGGGAGAAGGAAGGTCTTTTCTCCTTGGTTGATGAGTTGAGAAGCGTTAATGTGGGTAGTTTCAACTTAAATTCCAACTTAAAGGTGCCTCTGATCATCTCCTCAGATTAAACGAACTCTCCATTAGATGGTAAGAAGTGCATGTTATAGCCTTGTAGAGCGACTCATCACTCACAAAGAAACTTACCTATTGGTTTGGGTAGTAAGGAGGGGGGAGGTTTTACCCGGAAGAATAGTGGGTTGGGTATTCACTCTGGTATAGAGGGCACAAATCTCTCTGATTTAACGAAGCTTCCAAGCATTCAGATTGAGGCTTCTTTGGGAGGTCGTAATCCATCACAGAGGGGGTTTTCAAAATGAGTTGTGAGTGCGTGGAAGCCGAAAAAAACTAAGAGGAGGATGGTGATAGGGGTGGATGTGGGCTTAGAAGAATCTTGCACTCTATCCATCTGTGCGCTGATGGGGAGATATGCCTACATGTCTCACTGCAAAAGACCGTTGGATGCTTGGATGGCGATTACTTGGGAAGCAATATTAGGGTACTCTCCGGAGGTGCTGTCATTACCGAGAGGATGGCTAGGTTTTGTTTTCAAATCTCACGAGGATACCGAGCTAATTTTAGATAAGTTTTGGGACTTTGACGTAGGGAGAATAATTCTCAAACGTTGGTGCATTCATTTCGATCCAAGCACATAATATTTCAATTTTCGACATCTATGGGTGCTTCTCCCAGTTCTTCCGCTACAGCTGTGGAATTCTAGGGTGCTAGAGGCAATTGGTAATGTGATGGGACATTTCATCAAATTCAACGAAGATGCCCTTCGGTCAAAATATAAATGTATGGCCAAAGTTTTAGTTGAGGTGGACATACACGCAGGGTTGCTTGAATCTCTCAAAATCGACTGGTGGGGACTACTTAGGGACACCTTTTTGTGCAAAGTATGAACTACTTAGGGATACCATTTCGGTGCTCCCTCTGTAGAAGGACTATCCATCTATGTAAAGATTTCCTTTCATCATAGTGGTCGCCTGATCGGAAGGAGTCTTGGGAGGACCAATCTAAGGATCTCTACATGGAATTGGAGGACTCACACGATTTGGGGGGCTATGCCGCTTCAAGTGATGAAGACACACCTGGGATCTCGGTCGCAACCTTTGTTGGTAAGTTCAATTCACTGTGCCTATATTTTTATTTTTCATTGACTACTTGGGAGAGGGACCACTTGGATATCACTTACATGTTGGAAAGGTTACCACAGTCGGGTTCTCTCTTGGGGAAGGTTGATGAAACTATTGTTTTGATTCCATATATGGTAGTGGATAGTGTGGATCCCATACCCAAGTCCATGGCCTCCCTTAAGCCTTTTCGGACAAAACCTCCGACCAAAACTTTTGTCGAAGCTTGTTGTTAAGACTTGAGGTCTTCAAGGTTGTAGCTAGTGACCCGGTCTTGGATAGTCTGATAAACACTCTAGTTCCACCCATTAGGGAGGTCACTAAGCCTATTCCTCTTCCGATGTATCTGGGTAAGGAAGTTTACAAGGATTCTGAGTTTAGGGGAACTCTAGGGGCATCTACCAGTTCTGGGGAGCTTACTGGGATGGATTTAGTGTGGTCACGAGGCCTTGGTTTGGAGGTCTCTCCAATAAAAACTAGGAGCACCCTTAAGAATTTGGGAACCAACTTTTCATTTTTGGCACATCATTTAGATTCACAATTAGATCAGGGGGCTCTTAGAGGCATGAAATCCCTTGCACGGGAAAAATCATGATCCTACTCTCCTTGAATATTAGAGGGGTAGGAGGACCCTTAAAAATGGCCTCCATGAGAAGACTACTCTCCAAAACATCTCCCAATATCCTCTTCCTACAAGAGACTCTAATTTCGGAGGAAAAGGCTCAATTGTTTGTGAACTCTTTTAAACCAGATTGGATGGTTTGTGTTGTAAATGCTTTAGGGAAGTCGGGTGGAATTCTAGTGGAATGGGACCCAAAGTTTTTATTTTAACGCCTTTTTAAATATGCGACGGTATATTATTGACATGTATTTTTTTATCCAACAACATAAGGATCAACTTTTTAAATGTATATGGCTCGTGCAATATGCGAAAGTGGTTTTGGGAAAAGGTGGAAGGTTTGGGATTGTTGGAAAAGGGTGATATGATTATCGCAGGGGATTTAAACTTCACATCTAGTTCTGTTGAAGTCTTGGAAGAGACAACATTATTATGTCCGTTGGTGGTTTTATTCAAAGAGATGTTCCATAGAAATCAATTGATTGACATTTTTCCAGCGGAGGTGACTCCAACTTGGAGAAATGGAAGATGTGGAGCTGATGAAATTCGAAAAAGGCTTGACAAGGTTTTAGTATCAGAGGATCTACTTTTGTCTCTTGATCGTTTCAGGACATGGGTGGAATATCCCTACATATCCAATAATGCCCTTGTTTTGCTACAATTGGGCTTTGGTTTCCCGATTGTTGCACATCCTTTCAAATTCAATCCAGACTGGTTGCAGGATGATCAGTTTGTATCATTGGTTAAAGAGGTGTGGGGATCGCTACAGGCCAATAGGGAGGGAGCCCAAAGCCGATTACTAAGGAAACTGAAATTTCTAAAATCCCGAGTAAAGATCCGGTCTAAGGAAAAAAGGATTACAGGAAAATATAGCTCTGGAAACTCTAGAAGAAGCCCTTTCTATACTTTATTTACGGAAGGCACAGGTTGTGGATTGTCAAGAGATAGATTTCCGTATAAAACCATTATAGGTGGAATGCAAGAAGCTGCTACTTGTTGATGAGGAGCGTTGGCGCCAAAAAAGCAGAGCAATCTGGATCAAAAGTGGTGACAACAATACCAAGTTTTTCCACCGTTTTGCTAGCTATAGAAGAAACAAAAGGAACTTATGGGAAATAAAGGATGATTAAGGCCGTGCACATTCAGGGAAGGAGAATATAAAGGAAACAACTCAGTTTTTTTTCAAATCCTTTTTTCAGGATACAGGGCAAAATTCCATTATAGATCAGATCGAATTGGTTAGACTCTTTCCAAGAATTGTCCAAGAGGATGAAGTTGATAATTTCGAGAGGCCTTGTACCAGTGTGGAAGTACTTGAGGTGATGAAAGGTTTTTCCAAGGACAAAAGTCCAAGGCCCGACGGGTGGACAATGGAGTTCTTTCTTTTCTTTTTTTAGCTGGTTGGGCAGGAACTACTCAAAGTTGTGGAGGAATCTAGAGTTACTGGAGTAGTTCATAAGGAAATAAATTCGAATTTTATCGCGCTTATTCCAAAATTCAATTGTCCATCAACCTTGGGATATTTTCGGACCATTGTAGTATGTAACTTGTGTTACAAGATTATTTCAAAAATCTTAGCAAAGAGGATTAGATCAATTCTATCCCAAGCTTTGTCTAAGGAACAATTGGTATTTCTCAAAGGGAGGTAGATCCTAGATGCTATAGGTACAACCCAAGAGTGTCTTCACAATATTAAGATGAAAAAGTTACAAGATATTATCATAAATCTTGACTTAAAGAAGGTGTATGATTGTATTAATTGGGATTTCCTCCGCCTAATCATCCTCCAAAGTGGTTTTGGCTTGCTCACAACTAATTGGATCATGGGATGTGTCTCTTCAATGACATTTTCTATCTTGATTAATGGTGAATCAAAAAACTTCTTCTAGGGTGGAAGAGGCCTCAGACATGGTTGTCCACTGTCGCCGCTTCTTTTCATTCTTGTGATGGAAGGACTGAGCCTATCTCTTAAAAAATCTCATACTGAAGACAAGCTGACAGGTATTAAGGTTTCCAGGCTTATAAAGATTCTACATTTTCTTTTTGTGGATGATATAATAATTATGTCAAAATCTTCTTTGAAAGAATGACATGAGATTCATAGAATTCCGGGGGTCTTTTGTGGAGTGTCTGGGCTTGTGATAAATATCCAAAAGTCAAATTTTCTCCACTTTAGAGTAGTAGAGGACATTATGGAAAATTTTAAGTCATTTTTTCAGTATAGCTTTGTAGCCCTCTCGAAAGGTTTCAAGTATTTGGGTTATCTCTTAAAATTGGATCGATATAAGGCAAATGATTGACAGGGGATCATTACAAAATTTGAAAACAAAATCAACCATTGGTGCAATCGGTGGCTCACAATTGGAGGATGCTATGTTCTTATCAAGGATGTTATGGAAGGCCATCCTGTCTATTGGCTGGCTATGTCACATATTCCTTTTTCGGTAATCAACAAGATCTGCCAACTAGTCTTCTCTTTCCTATGGACCGGGGGAAAACAAAAACAGAGCTATCATTTGTGAAAGTGGGACTTTATAGCGCACCCAAAAATTTTTAGGGGCTGAGAAATATCTTTAGTTTTTATCGGGCTTTGACGATCAACACCCTTTGGAGAGTTCTGATGAACAGAGGCATCTGACATCGTGTTATTAAAGACAAGTACCTACCCTTTGGGTCTGTTACTAGATGGCTAAGATCGACTGAGTGTTTAGTGCCATAGGGATCACATACTTGGAGAACTCTCCAAAAATCCATTCCTCTTCTTCTTCATTGGATTGCTTAGAGCCTGAGCTCGGGATACTCTATCATTATTGGTAAAGATTTGATCCTGGGGATGGGCAGAGAGGTGTTCTTGTCTGATGCTCTGGTTCAAGCACTAAACCAAAAGAATGTTCATTATTTGTATCAGGTCAGTCAAGTATTGCGCCCTGACAATATTTTCTCCACTTGGATTGACAACGAGGATTTGGACTTGCCGATATTTTTAGCGATTGAATGGGAGGGGTACAAGAAGGCACTGATCAAGTTGGGTGTAAAGTTGCGGAGCCGAACAGATGTATTGGTTTGGACGGGTGGCAATTTCTTCGGCCATATAATTGCAAAAAATGTCTACAATGCCATCATAACTAAATAGTGGACGACTAGAACTGGAGGCTCGAGGAAGATGATGTGGAATTGGGATTTCCCACTAAAGCTTAAATTATTTGTTTGGTTGGTGGTAGAATACAAAGTCCTCACATGGGACAATCTTCAACATAGAGGGCACGTGGTACCATGTATCTGTCAACTTTGCATGAATTTTGGGGAGACTGTTAATCACCTGTTTGTGGATTGTTCCTTCACCTCACGGGAATGGGAAAAAATAAAATTTGTGTTTCCTCACTCTTCGGGGTGGCGCAGTTCAACAGTTTTGGAATGTTTTAAATTCTGGTTTGAATAGAATCGTTATGTTCCAACATTACCCATTTACATCTGCTGGTACATATGATTAGAAAGGAACTTTACTATTTTTTATTCAGGTCTTCCTTCCTTTCAGAAGGTGGTGTACTTATCATTGGCTGCACTGGAAGCCAACAAGAAGCAGACTCATATTCCAATTCCGAGAGAACCAAAAGGATTGATGTCTGGGGAGAATATTATTGGATGGTTTGATGGGGTGTCACAACAAAATGGTGAACATAGAGGAGCAGACAGAGTGACAAAGATTAGGGAGCATGCTTTATATAAGTGGACGATAAATTGTGGCGCTGGAACGAACACTATAGATGAAATTTTGGGGGTTTGGACATTATTAACCCTGGCCTCTCGACTATTTATATATGAGATCAACGTCCTTGGAGACTCAAAAATAGTCATTGACTGGCTAAAGGGGAAAGGCTCGCTACAGGTGGTCACCTTGGAGTGTTGGAAAGAAAGAATAACAGATCTCATCAAACTGTTCAGGGACATATCCTTTGGCCATGTGTACAGAGAATATAACCAAGAGGTCAATCGTTTATCAAAACAAGTGCTCTTGAGGCACCCATGATACAGTGCATACTACTTATGTGAAGAGGGTCATGAGGGCCCAACTATGTTCTTAAGTTTATATTAAGTTTAGGATTCCTTCGTCCACTGTCCATTATAGGAGTTGTTTTTATTTAGTGACTATGAAGTTTTTTGTAATCAGGGGACTCTACGACATATCTCGAATGATAGTAGGAGATTACATATCCTCTCCAAAAGCAATGTTTTGATTAGCTATAGGAAACAATGTTTGGTATAACTACTGACAACCAATGATTTCTATTTGAGGTAAAAAAGTGTTGTGTGCACTTTTATATTTTAATATGAATATAAAGAGAAATTTTCTATGAAAAGAAAAGGGTAAAAATAAAATTCCAATTGAGTTTAATTTAAAATTAGGTTACTTAGTAAATAAAATCATTAATAAATAACAATATTATAAGAAAAAGGAGAAAAAATGAAGATAGGAAATAAGGTTTAAGATTAAAAGGCATTGATAAATATGAAATATTAGTAAGTTATTTTGGATAATAATTTTTTTTTAAATGATAAAATATTTACGCAGAAGGCGTATACCTATTGGAGATGGGCACAATTAATGATCTTTTAATCTTAAATTCTAATATGATGGTTATGCATTGAAGATGCTGGTATATTCTTAGTCGTCCTCCAAAATCAATGGATCATTGTTGATAACTTCTTTGCATTTATAAATGCATCTGTTACCTTGTTTACTTTTTAACATTTACCTAATCATATTAAGAAATTACTGTAACATCATATGATTGCCACTTTTAAATGATTAACTTTTGGAAATCTTCAGAGTTTAATTATCTGGCTCAGTTAGAATTTCATTATCTGGCTGAATTTTATTTTAAAATGAGAATTTTTTTCTATGCCTTAACTCTTTCCGCGTTCACCAACGCGAGTTAGCAACTGCTAGTAGTAAGTTATGTGCTAGTAGTAAGTTATTTTAGATAATATAATTTTTTAGTAATGATAATAAATCACGAAAGGTTCTTAGTAAACATTCCCGAATAACAAAGAAAAAATTGTGTGCCTTTTTTTTCCTGCTCTAAGAATGATCGGATAGAGTATGTTCGGGTGAGGTTTAAATAGGGGTGAAGATTAAATAGGGTGGAATATAGCCGTTGGAGAGACGTTGGGAGAAATTTAAATTAATGATTAAAAAAGGGAAATAAGAAGGGTGAGAAACTTGTTGAGGAAAAAAAAATTAAACATATGAATGATATGGAATTAAAAGATATGGATTTAAAGAGATGTGAGGAAGAGATTAAAAGTTTTGATTAATATAAAAAAGATGAAAACTAGTGATGTGAAAGGAAATAAATAATAAAAATGACAAAGGAAAAATGATTAAGAAGGGTGAGAAATTAGTGGTTGGGAAAAATTGATTAGAAATATAAGTTATGAAGGAAATTGAGATTAGTGAAATTAAAAATGAGATTAATAAGATTAAAATTACTATAAAGGATAAAGATTTTACAAAGGAGAAATAATTGCAAGTTTTTATTATGGGAAGGGTAGAAATTAAGAGAGAGAAAAGAAATCGGTTAAAGAGAGAGGAGAAACAGTTTTAAAATAAATAAAATTTAGAAAAGTAAAGGGGGAGAAAATCTAGAAAAGTAAAGAGGAGGATGGAGAAGAAGGGAAATTTAGAGAGATGTTAGAGGGGGGAGATAATCTCAAGAGGTGAGAATAAGTGAGCAAGGAAAATGGTATAGAGATAAAGGAGCGTTGTAAGAGAGGGGGAGAGAAAGGGAAGAGATAAGGATTATCTAAGTAAGTGGTGGATAGTAGGTTTCCGTGATTGGCTTAGTTTATAGTGGTCTTCTCGATTAAAGTTGTTGGGATGTTTTTCTATTTCAAGAGCTTCACGAATGATCCAGGAGGAGTAAAGAAGTGTTGGTGCAAGGATTTTTCTTGGTCAAAGCATATAAGATGTTTGGTGGTGTTGGAGTGTTATGCGATCACTGATTTGGAGACGCGGTTGTGGAGGGTGTCAGCCATGTGTTCTTTAAGATGGGTTTTGATCGAGCGACCTATTTTTCCAATGTAGGATTTTCCACAGGAGCAAGGAATTTTATATACTCCTTAGCTTGACATAGGGTCAGATTTATTCTTGGCAGTTCTGAAAATATGCTTAAGGGTTTTATGGGGTTTAAAAAAGGTTTTGATGTTCTTTCTTGCTAACAATTTAGAGATGTGATCAGTAACGCCATGGATGTAGAGAAGGGATATGAGAGTTAAAGACGAGGTACATGATGGGGAATTTTTGGTTTTAGGGTGAAGTGCTAAGTGAAAAGCTTTGTTGATTTGCGAAGTGGAATAGCCATTGGATCTAAGGGAATTGGTGAGATGGGATTTCTCTTTATCCAAAAAATGAGGGTCAGGGATTCAGATGGCTCGAGTTATCAAAGTTTTGAGGACGACATATTTTTGGGCTGGGTGGTGGTGAGACTCGACATGAAGGTATCTATCGGTGTGGGTCTTTTTTCGGTACACTTGGCGGGTGAGGGAACCATCGGGTTGACGAGAGATCAGAACATCCAAAAAAGGGAGAGAGTTCTCCTGTTGGATTTCCATGGTAAATTGAATGTGGGGATATATGTTGTTAAGGTGATTGAAGAAGGAATTTAGCAAAGCAAGGCCTTGAAGCCACATGGCAAAGGTATCCTCGATAAATCGATACCAACATTTGGGTTTAAAATGGGAGTTGTTTAACGCTAAGGCTTGGAAGTGTTCCATAAAAATGTTAACAACCACAAGGGATAAGAAGAATCCTATGATTGTGTCTTTAGTTTGTTCATAGCATGCTCTTTTGAAGAAAAAAAAATGGAAGTGAGACATAATTAGATAAGCAAATATTCCCAAATAACAACTTGTAATAATTATTCGTGTAACTAATCCATAATTAAATTATAATAAATTTTACCATCTTCTCAACATAAAATTTAAAATTCTATCATTAATATTGACATTAAATTATAATAAATTTTACCATTTTCCCAACATAAAATTTAAAATTTTATCATTAATAATGACATTAAATTATAATAAATTTTACCATTTTCCCAACATAAAATATAAAATTATGATTAAAAATATAATTTCCTTTCCTATCAACTAGGAAAAGCAGTTGTGATAACTCACTCAAACATTACCATATTGCTAGAGTCTGGAATCTTTGTAGAGAAGAGTAGTTGGATGGCTTCTTGTGAATAAAATAAATCATCTCAATCAAATTTTATAATTAATATCAATAAATTTAGAATAAATTTTCCATTGATTAAAAGAGCAGTTGGGATAACTCAATCACAACATTATAATACTCCTCGAGTCTCGAATCTTTGCAGAGATTAGCATTTCGACGGTGTCTTGTACAGCGTCGGCTCTGTCAGAGCAGCCGTTTATCATTTTCTCCAAGTCTGAGATCTGTTCTTCTCGCTTTTTTCGTTATTAGGAACTCTATAGCTTGAAGTCATGGCAGAAGTCCAAAAGAAAGTAAAGGTATCCAGGATTTCAACGGTTGCACCGTCAATCCCTACTGTGAAACATCGCATGTTCCTCTCCAGCTTCGATATCACTTCCATAACTACCAACAACGTGCGGACGCTTCTTTTCTATAAAACTCCGGAGAAGGAATTTGCTACAATAATTGAGAACCTAAAGAGGAGCTTGTCGTTAGTTCTGGTTGACTTCTATCCATTTGCAGGTCGATTGGACACGAAGGGCGGAGAATCGGGTCGGCCAGAAATTGACTGCAACGATGGCGGAGTGGAGTTCGTCGAAGCATCGATTGATATGGCGTTTCGGGATGTTGAAACAGATGATTTTCAGCACAAAAGTTTCTTCGAGGAACTTGTCCAGACCCGTCAGGCAAACGACGATGCGTCGCTTCTCTCTATACAGGTATTCAAAAATCCCTCAGTTCTTGTTTTCTCACAGATGTTTCAAAAGTAACGATACCTATTGCAGGTCACTGATTTTCAGGGAGGTGGATTTTGCATGGGGGTCAGCTTTCATCATGTTGTTGCAGACGGAAATTCCTTTTGGTATTTCATGAAGTGTTGGGCAGAACGTAGCAGAGGACTTCCTATTTCAAAGAATCCTGACCACATGAGAACAGTCTTTAAGCGAGAGAAGGAGAATTGCGCAATACCTAACATTTCATTGCGGGCTCAGGAAGTAGTAACCGATAGGATTAAGGAAGCGCAGATTTTCAAGCCAATTCGAGATGATTTAATGAACAACGAATATTTAGAAATCAACGTAATCACTGGTGGTGGCTCAAAGGAGAATACTGAGAACAGTACTATCCCGAAAGCCATGAAAGAAGAGACAGAACTGGAATTCTCAACTTTTCACTTTAGCGAAAAAATGATTCAAGATTTGAAGGAACGATCTGGGGCTTCAACTTCATTTGTAGCAGTTGCGGCACAGTTTTGGAGATGCGTAATGAAAGCTAGAGAAGTCCCAGAGAAAGAGCCTGTGTATTTTGCAACCCCAGCTGACTGCAGAGGTCGGGTAAAACCGCCCTTACCTCCAACGTATTTTGGCAACTGTTTATGCATGTGTATTGCCCGGACAACGGCCAAGAATCTATTGGAGCAAGAAATCTGCTTTGCTGCCGGACTTATCCAAGAAGTCATCAGCTCCTGCACCACAGAGGAGCAAATCAATTATCATATAGACTGGGTTGAATCTCATGTTGGCAGCAGCAGAGTTATTGATACTTTTCGAAATTTATTTGCGGGTTACGCTGTTGTTACTTGGATGTCTCCAAGATTTCCTGTTTACGAGATAGACCATGGGTGGGGAAGGCCACTGGGTGTGCCGACTGTATTGCTAAAACGCATTGGAGCGATGGTGTTGTTCCCCGGAAGAGGAAGTGGAAGGACTATTTCCGTCTCCACTCAACTCCCTCACCATCAGATGGAAACCCTGAAACGGATTCTCATGATCATCCCCGATTGAATGTTCCTTCGTTTTGTATTCACTGTTCAGCCCTTCTATTGTGTGCCATATCGGTATGCCTTTCTCACTCCATATCCACTGAGATTTTCACTGGTTGATTTTTCCGTGTTGTTAAACAAGGATTGCTCTATTTCTTTGATTGAATAATGCATACTCAGAAACCGAAAATGATTGAATGCCCAATGTGATTTAAGATTTGTAAATTAAGTTGAATTATTGATTGTACAGTGAAAAGCTAAGTGCTCCTGTTGGGGTTTTTGAGATTTCTAAATTAAGTTTAATTATTGATTGTACAGTGACAAGCTAAGTGCTCCTGTTGGGGTTTTTGAGATTTGTAAATTAAGTTGAATTATTGATTGCACAGTGAAAAGCTTAGTGGTCTGGTTAGGGTTTAAAGCTAAGTGGCAAGCAGGCAGTATTGCACCCAGGGAGTAAGCAACTGGTTTTATATGCACTACCTTGGATTACATATTTCACTATACAAGTTTTGCCAATAGTACCATCCCCAACTTGTAGCAAATGTGCATACAAGTTTTGCCCATAGCACCATCCCCAACCTTACAGATTTTAAAACTTGAAAATTGCAATATTTCCGTCATTTTCTGTCGGTTTGTTTAAACACAATCCTCGAACATATGAAGCTGTATTGTCTACTTCAACCACATTTATGACAACAAAGCCCACTCCTCTCTACTTTGTATGAGTTTCACTTTTTTTCCCATATAAAATTTCACATTATATTTATATTGAACCCTAACATAAGCTACACATAAGGAGACACCCAAATAAAACAACAAATTATGAGAATATCCTCTATAGTCAATTAAAAAAGATTTAAAAACAGAGTAGGGCTCTCATGGCCACCTTCCCATAAATTGTATGTTATAATTTCTGATTGTTTTTAAAAAAATTGTTTTGAAAAACTATCAACTTCTTAATTCTCTTCTCTAAAAATATGTCAGAATAAAAAATATAATCCTCAATAGTTTGATAAACTCATAAATCCTATCCTTTCAATAGTCTAAAATAACAACCTATAAAACCCCTTGTATGAACTTCACTTGAGTTACCAAGTTTTATCAGGCTTTAGTCACTAGCAAAGCAACATATAAGAAAAGGAACTTCGAACTTTCAAAAATTGCAAAGCATATAGAAAAAACACACCCCGCAAAGGAGCATAAACTAACGAAAATAATCGATTCAAAACATGATAAGGAAATAAAATTTAGCATGGATTTACAAAATTCAAAAGATTAAATAACATAAAAACCGAAGCAGACAAAATGGAGAGAAAATAATAAATTTCAGACAGAATGATGAAAAGACAGAGAAAACAAAATTTTAACAGAAACACCCGACCTTGTTACATCCTTTCTCGATGGCTTTGATATTAGTACTTTACTGGTTCTCAAACTTATTCCTAAATGATTTTATTTCAGGTTCTAGACCAGGCTGGGGATCTAGACTTAGTATCCAGCCCAATGGGCTGGGGTATTGATTTTTTTTTGTGTTTAATCATTTTTTAACTATAAATTTCAATTTTATGTTATCAATTGAAGATGTTGGCATAGTCTTAGTCGTCTTTCCAAATTAATTAATGAAATCTTATGTTTATAATTTTTTTGTATTTTTGATGACTTCAGCTGTTTACCTTTTAACATTTAATTAATTTGATTAAAAAATTACTATGTGATCATCTAATTGCCACGTTCAAATGATTAGCAAACTTAATTCCAACCCTTTCATATTCTCCGTTCCTGACTGGCCTATTATGAATTAGGTTAGTCTTAATAGAGTCAACCATTGATTCTGGCAACACAAATGAAAAAACCAAGAAAGAGTAATTGCAATGTGTCAATTAGGGTTTTCAGCCATTAATTCTGGCAACACAAATGAAAGAACCAAGAAAGAGTAATTGCAATGTGTCAATTAGGGTTTTCAGTCATTGATTCTGGCAACACAAATGAAAGAACCAAGAAAGAGTAATTGCATTGTGTCAATTAGGGTTTTCAGCCATTGATTCTGGCAACACAAATGAAAGAACCAAGAAAGAGTAATTGCAATGTGTCAATTAGGGTTTTCAGCCATTGATTCTGGCAACACAAATGAAAGAACCAAGAAAGAGTAATTGCACTGTGTCAATTAGGGTATTTTTACTGTGTTGGAAATTTTACCAGTCGAAACCTTTCCGCGTTCACCAACCACTAGTTTGCGGCTGTTTCACAGGTTTGTCACTTAAAGCCTGTCTAATTTTACCATTACAATTTTCACCTCCGGACTCTGCCATTCTGCCATGCTGTAGGGCAATTACTTGGTAAATTGATACAGTATTCTCTCTTGCTGCATAAAGCTGGGCCTTATTGCATGTTATATATCAGATCAGCTAGTTGTGCTTAGACTTCAAACAATTCAGCTTTAACCATTATAACAGTCCTCCAAAGTGCCATATTATTAGAATATACAACTAGGACACACTCTCTTAAATAGTTTTGATGCTTAAATTTTCTGGTAAGAAAAACCCCAAATTTAATGCCAGGAGCATAAATCTTGAGCAATGCAAAAAATTCAAGGCCATAGAAATGTCCACATACAAAGAATGTCCTTAAGATGCAGGCTTTCAGCCATGGTACTTGAAATTAACAGCAGATTGCATAGAAAACTGCAATGAAGTCGAAACAACTGATCATAGTGATTAAAAGTTAAAACCGAGGCAAATTGTTTTTGACAAAATCTACATGAAAATACGAGTTTAAAGTTGAAAAAAAATATGAGTTTAAAGTTGAAAATCAACTTTTAAATGAGCACGTTCAAGGCTCGAAAGTTTTTCCAGAAAATATTCTAGTGCTTATCTGTATCAAACAAAACACAGTCATAAAATATTCCCAAAGGTACCAGAAATGACAAGCTTAAGCCTCAAAATTGACACTTTCAAAGCATATGCGAGGATGGCCAACTCCAGAGAAGTAGTGTAAGATGACTATCTGGCCTCTTGAACTTGTTCAAGAATTGCAGAACATTTTACTTTCAACCACCGCCTTCGAAAATCCTCGCTGAAAATCGAAAACTTTCAAAATAAAGATAAATCAAAATTCAATTAGAATATAGGAAATCAACATCACATTGACACCCAAACTCATAATCATTTATCAACCCATTACATTTATTGTCCAAAGACATAATAAAACATCAATCACAACACAAAATTAAATTGCTGCTATCATTTTAAAGATGAGTTAGGAAGATTTCTACAACTTTTCTTAGGTGAATATTAACCCATAAAACATGGCATGTATGCGATATTTGGATAAGTAATTGAACTACAAAAACTATGTTTCCTTTGGTTGTGGAACTGAGATGCAGTGGCTACGGAACCACCCCAGATCAAGTGTCTGAAGAAAAGAATGCGGATGAGAGAAGTAAAACTAGAGTATTGTAAAAGAGTAGTGCTATGATCATTAACTCATTGATTCAACCAAAGCAATATCGGTCTAAGAAATACAAATATAAGTGCATGTTAGAGAGATTTGGGAAATAAATCTTTGCAAAGGCATGCCACAAGGAAGCAAAAAAATCTAAGTAAGATTTACTTCCTATGTGCATGAAAGCACTAAATCAAACAACACATGCAAGGAAAAAATAACACTAAGGCAAGTTCATTGAAGTAAGGGAGCATATGCATCAATACCCCCTATAAGTGCAACTTAATTGAGAATTTGGTGATAGAAATGAAGAGATGGGTCCTGAAAAATATGAGCCATATTAGGTAAACACGTACCCAAAAAATGTTAATTAATATATTAATATAAAGTGAACTCTAGAAAAAACATAGGATATATCTTACTGTGCCTTGCAATTATCTGAGCATGTGCTTTGTTGCAACCGAGTGAACCTCCCTCGGCTCCACTATGAACTAGCTCAAGGTGTTAACAACAAAGTAGATGTATGTTCAAGTGTTGACCAGATACATCAACGATCCAATCAACTTCTTCTACTGTCTAGAGTCTGCCAACTTTGAAGTTGAAGAATCAATATTCTTCAGGTTGGTCACCATCAGAGTGGCCATCGTCTTCTATCATCCATCCTAAATATCTTCAGGATATCTAAAGTGTACTTCCCCTGTCTGAGGAAGATCTCACCAGATCATTGCCATACCTCAAGTCTCAGAAAGTAATGCTTCAGCCCGATGTCCTTCATCTCAAATTTTGAATGCCAAGTCTGACTTGCATCCTGTAATCAACTTATTTGACTCTGTCAGAATAAGATCATCCGCATAGAGCACCAATATGGGGAGCTTAGATCCAACCAATAAGAAATATAGGCTGGAGTATACCTCACTCTTGGTGAATCTCGTGCTCTACAGATAGTTTTTCATCTTGTAGTGCTAGGCACTTGGTGCTTGTTTCATTCCATATAGGGATTTCTTCAGCATGTATACATGCATCTCTCTGTCATGGAACTCAAACCCTCGTGGCTGCTCTATATATACATCTTCCTCAATGACTCCATTGAGGAAGGTGGTCTTCACATCCATCTGATGGATTCTCCACCCCATCTCAGAAGCTATATAAAGTATTTCTCGGATATAGGAGTATCTAGCTACAAAAGAAAAGGTATCCTCATAGTCTACTCCCTCTTTCTAAGAGAATCCTTGAGCCACAAATCTCACCTCGTACTTCTCCACACTGGAATTTGTTGCATGTTTTATCTTGTATAGCCACCTAGAATTCACCATCGACTTTCTCATTGGTCTCGACACAATCTCCCGGACATTATTCCTCATGATGGAGTTGTGCTACTCCACCATGACATATCTCCATACCTACTGGTTGGTTTCTTCCTCAAAGTTGGAGGGATATGATTCTATGATGTTGATCATCAAATCCATATACGTCGAAAACCTTCAAGGAGGCCTTCTCTCCCAGAATGTGGTCTTAGGAGGCTCAACATGCTCCCAAGCATCCCACAAGGTCTGCTCAAACCACCTGGGCCACATGAATAGAGTCGAAGGGGATGAATTGTCTTCCTCATCCTATGGAGTCTAGCTTCCTGCACTAGAAGTCTCTACTCTCATATCATCCTTTGGGCCCACCTCTTATGTCCCCTTTGCAACTGTGGGTAGATCCCGATATTTCCTAAATGTCAAGTTCTCCTCAAGATTGGCATCTTGAATCACTACTATCCTCAATTAATATGTTAGGAAGAATTTATATTCCTTTGAATCCTCGTTATAATGCACCAAGATGCCCTTCTCTCCTAAGGGATACAACTTTGTCCTCTTCTCCACAAGGATGTGGATATAGACCAGACAACCAAAAATCCTAGGATATTTTATCTCGTGTCTCTTTCCTCTGAATGCTTCCTCTATTGTTTTTTCCTCTAGTTTTCGGAGTGGGATCATGTTCTCCAAATACATAGTTGTGATGCATGCCTTAGCCCACAGAAACAAAGGAAAATTTTGATTGTGGATCATGGCCTTTACTGCATTGATTATAGACAAATTCTTCCTCTTTGCAACCCCATTCTGTTGCAGGTTGTAGGCCGTAGTCTTCTCCCTCTTGATTCCTACCTCCCTGTAGAAATGAGTGAATTCCTTAGAGGTGTACTCACCCCCGTTATCTGTCCTTAACACCTTGATCTTCCTTCCTGTCATGTTCTTCAGCTGAGCTTTGAACTCTTTGAAATGATTGAATACTTCATCCTTGGTCTTCTTAAAGTAGATCCAGGTCTTCCTGGAGAATTCATCAATGAAGATCACATAATAGGGTGTTCCCTTCAAACATAGTTACCAACTTAATGAGAACTGTGACCTCAAAACGAGAACTCTAGCCCACAAAACCCATATTTTTGTATAAAAAACATAAAAATCAATTCCCAAATAAAAAAGTAGTGCTAAGGGTAGCACCATTTTTTTAAATAGGGTCAAAATTACAACATTTTTCAAACATGGCCTTCAAAACTCAAACTGCAAATTTGGATATGTGGTAGTTTACAGTAAATAGAGAAATAACTCGACAAGAGCCAAGTCCTCTGGGCAAAAAAAATAATTAATTTTTTTAGTCAAAAAAATGAAAATTAATTAAAATTTAAAAAAAAACATAAAAAAAAACATAATATATAATTATATTATATATAACTCTATATTATATATTATATATTTTTTTATGTTTTTGTTTTAAATTTTAATTAATTTTCATCTTTTTATTAATTTTTTCCCATATTATATATATAGGTATATATAATTTATAGTTATATTATATATAGCTATATATATTATATTATATATAGCTATATATATATATATT
>SNQJ01S0097620.1:0-18272 GCA_010110895.2 Picea sitchensis
ATTCATTTAAAGTTTCACTTTTGCACAAATAAACCCTAATTTTACATGGATGTCTCCCCTTTAGGGGACGTTTTGCCACTTTGAAGAAGTCGTTGGTGTTGGAGAAGCATGGGTAGGCCTCCAAAGGCCACATGTCAAGCATCTATACAATCTCATCATGGTGAATACCCTCTTCTCCTCAAAACGTCCATGTGTCAATGAGTGGCACCTCACCACCAAGGCCTAACCCCTCTAGGTGATGTCATGCCTCTAGAAGTGATGTTTTGTCTCTCTTGGGAAAAACGTTTCGCATGTGGGGGCTAGACTATGTCGTCCAAGTCATCATCAAGGCCTTTCAAGTCTAATATTTCTCATCTGGCATGTGGTCCCTTGGCATCCAACTTGTGGGCTTGCAGCCCCATGGAAGCCCAAGCTAGTATTGTTCTCCCAAAATTGCCCACCAACTAGGTCCTGCAAAGACAAATGAGCACGCCCTCCAAGGATCTCAAATCCTAACATCATGATAAGTGAATCCAGTCAATAACTGATCCATCTAAGCATTGCATCAAATATCACTATATCAAACAATTAATTTCTCAAAGACACTATGTGACTTGTCAAGCTTGAATATGGGAGGGTTGACGAGGTGTCCTATTGGGTAGATCTTGCCTTAGGTCAAGGAGAGATTCTAAGATATCCCTCTCTAACCCATGTAAAGTGGATGAAGTGTTTATGGTCAAGGCTCAATGGGAATAGGGCTCATGACATACAAGGGGTCATAGTGTCTCATTCATGGGTACCTTTGTATAGAGTGTGTGGTACCTTCGTCCGCAATCCACTTTTTCCAAGCCCATCAATTGCCTTTTATCTTTATTTCTTTGTATTTTATTTCAATATAACATAAAGAGAGGTTGAAGGTCACTGCCCTGGCATGGTGGAAAGATGATGAAATGTCACCCACAAACACCTAGTGGAAATGAGAAGGTTGGTTTGTGATGAGACCCATTTTCTCTCAGCCATGCAACTGAGATCCATTACCCTGGTTTGGTGACCAGATGATGGAAATGTCATACCACTAGATATTCATGGATGTGATAGGTCGGCTCGTGATGAGACCTCTTATCCTTCAACTAAACTTTTAAGCATTATTTATTATATTGTGGATCCCCTTTACTCAAATATAAGTGTTTCAATAATTTCTTGGGTGATCCTTGGGAGATGCATCTGGAAGGCTTAAACAAGGCTTTTATCTTTTACCCAACATCAACCCCTCTAGGCCTTCAACCCCTTCTTCCCATAGAATGAGGGACAACCCCTTCTTGGGTCAATACACCCTAAAATCCCAAGAGATAAGGAAATGGAGGGGAATAATGATGGAAAGTGGTAAGTATGGTATGGAATTGTACGATGGCTCTTTAAGGGAGTTCCTAGTAGCAAACCCATCCCCAAGGAAAACCACTTACTAGGGAAGAACATCAAACACCAAGGTGAAGCAAGGAAAAAGGCATAATTTCCAACATATATCATGAAATCTAGAGCAATCTAAGATAAAACATACTTAATTGGCTTAAATATTGAAATGATGCTCACCATAATATTGACTTGTACCTCATGGAGCAAGGCCCACTGCCTTCTGGAAGCTAGCTGATGTGGTGGATTCCATTTGGAAATATGTGACCATGTATGGTGGTGAGATGGATTTACATCTATGCAAAGGGGTATTGTTGGTCATGTAGTCTCTCGGAACTTCATATCTGCAACCTCAGGGCCTCGAGACATAATCTCCTTATTTATCCACAAAATGGGGATAACAGGACCAATACCCGTATGTAGTGCACCCATATTTTCTACAATTGTTCAAGAGGTTTTGGAATTTTATAACATGACTGGAGAAGACCAAGAGGACAAAGACCATATAAATTTTCAACAGATAGAAACCAAAGGAGATCGTGCAATAGAGGGTCTCGAACTTGAATTTTTCATATATGCAAGGACATTGAGAATCTGCAAGGTGGATATTGGTATGAAGGATAATCCCAAGTTCTCAAATTGTTGCATTATGTTTTCATTGATCTCAAAGAGTTGATGTCTTGTCATAGTATCATTGATGTATTGATTGATGACCTATATTGTTATAGATGTAATTGATGTCAAAGATGTCAAGTGGTGTCATAATGATGTATTGTCATGGATTGATGTATAGACATGATGATGTAAAGGTTTTTCATTGTTGTCTTTTCATGGCTGATAGGAAGTACTAAATGGATGAAATCCAAAGTGGTCCCCTTATCGTGAAATCCCTCACGGGAAGACACTTTGTGAAGTCCAAATGGTTAAGTGGTTGAGTCATCATAGATGTGTGGTTAAGGAACCCAATGATGGATTGTGGAACATTGTAATGAAGATCCATGAATTTGTAAGTGAGACTACTCTATATGGATAGTGATCATCATGTCATTTCCGATGATATATGGAACGTCACATAACTCCTCACGGTTAGAGAGTTATGACCTTGTGAAGTTGGAGAACCCTCATGTGTTGTCTAGAAGCCCATAGAAGGTCAAAGAAGTCAAATTATTCTAGAATCTCCTAGAATATGTTGACAAGTCAAAGTGGTTAGTCCTTGGTTAAGTGGTTGCAACAAGAAAACAATGAAAAACAAATTAGTTGCAATTAGATGTGGAGAAGTTACTATTTATGGAGAAAGTGGGTTAGAAGTGGACAAAAGGTCAGAAGTGGGTTAGCCCCTAAAAGAAGGAAGTTGGTAAGAGTTGGTTAGATGAGGAAGTTACTTGGAGAAGTATAAATAAGAGATCAAGGGTCTCTTATGAGCATGATCTTAAGCATATTGAATATCCAATTGTGAAAGGTTATTTGGGCAGGTATTATTGATAGAGAAAATTCATGGTAGAAAAAGTGCGGCAGAAAAAGTGCAGCTGAAAAATTGTGGCAGAAAAATTGCAGCAGAAAAAGTGAGGTGGAAAAAGTGCAGTATAAAAATCGCAACAAAAAAAGTGTGGCAAAAAATTGCTACAGAAAAAGTGTGGCAGAAAAAGTGCGGCAGAAAAACCGCGTCAAAAAAACCACATCAGAAAAATCGTGGTAGAAAAAGTGCAGCAGCAGAATCGTGGCAACTTATGGTATTTGGTCTATGGAGAGTATGGTGTATTTCTAGAGGGATCTTGTTGGTTATCTTGGTGATATTGTTGAGACTTGTCTTGGTGATTGATCTTGGTGAGTAGATCTGATTTGGATGATGAGATTGATGTGACAGGTTGTGTGGTGCATATGTAATGCACTTGTGTTGGTATAGAATTTTGGTACAGTTTGACAGATTGTTTTTTGTCTACAAGTTGGGTCTTGTACTTGAGGGTTGGATTCCTCTTCTTAGTTGGTACTGAGATTTGAAGGCTGAGTCTTTCATTGGGAGTTGGTGCTCTTATGGAGTTGTTTCTCTATTCAGTTGTTGCTGGAAAAAAAAACCCCAAGGATTGTAGTCCATAATATAAAAGAAAATTTTACAAATATCTTGTATTCCTTGTATTCTTCATGATGATGGTTTATTGATGATGTTTTCTACTGAGATATGAGTACATACAACTTGTTATAAATGAAAGTAATGGATGATGAGTAAATGGTGATTGCTAACTAAGGTGTTTTATAATGGAGTAAAAAGAGCCTTACATTGATTCACCCCAATGGAGTAAAAAGAGCCTTACATTGATTCACCCCCCCTCTCAGTATGGTCGATGTGTCCAACATTTGGTATCAGAGAAGGCCTTCACTATAAGACTTAAAAAACTTGGAGGAGATCCATGGACACACAAATGGATGATGAAGTTCCAATCCTTAATGAGAAAAACTATTATGCATGGAGAATAGAAATGAAAGGGTATTTGAAAGAAAAAGAAGCAGGTGTTTGGAAAGCGGCTATTGGTGGATAAATTACCTTAAAGAATAAGTCAAAATTTTCATCTCAAATGGAAGAAAAGAAGAATGATGCATTGGCTCTCAAGAGCATTTTCAATGGACTCTCAAGTTATGTCAAAGAAAGCATGGAATAATGTACTTCTGCCAAGGATCTATGGCTAAAGCTAGAGAAGACCTATCAAGGAAAAAAGGAAGACACTGAAGACAATTCCATCAAGAAAAATGAAGGTAAAGACTCTCCAAAATGCTCTGATTGCAATAATCCTAAGTGTGATGATGTTGAATGTTTCTCTACAAGTGAAGAAGAAAATCTAGAAGTAGTTTGTGTAGAATCAAATGGAAGTTATCCTATAGAGGAAGAGGAAGATTTGTTGAATCTTAAAGATAAAGTTTTATCTGAGTTAGATGATGTTATCAGTGAAATAGGACATTACTCAATTGCTTTTGAGCATCTTGAAAAATACACCAAGGAAGTCCTAGAAAAGTACCCAAGATATACCATGGCACTAAAGAAAATGCTCAAAGAACAAAAAGAAAGTAAAAAGACTCAATTAGAATAAAAAGAAGGAGAGATCAAAAGACTAAAGAATGAAATAGAAGAAAAGAAGAAGGTAGATGATGATCTTAGCAAAAGTCTTGAAGTTAATGTCAATCTTAAGACCAAAATTGAAGAATCCAAAATAATAGAGGAAATATTGAAGAAATAAGTAAATGAAAAGGAAAGGTCATGCCATAAGTTGGAAGCTGGAGTTTTTGATCTTAGAAAGAAAGTAGAGAAGTCAAACACTCACATAAAGTTCATGAACAACTCAACAATCTTGGATGAGATCCTAGATAGCCAAATATCTCCAAATGATAAATCAGGTCTTGGATACAACAAGGAAGCTATACATCTTGAAGCTATCACTTCTATGAATCATGAGGTAAGTCCTTCATTCTCAAAAGGTGGAAGTAATGTTGCAAGTCAACCATCTACACAAATCAAGGAAGACATCAAGAATCCATATTTACACCTCAAAGAAAATTCAAAAGAGAGACACCTTCAAGATGGACACCAAAGCAAAGGTACGCAAATGTTTTTAATTGTCATTGCTACTCATGTAATGGATTTGGTCACAAAGATTTGGATTGTAGACATTGTGCAAAGAAATATAATGGAAGGTTTCATAACACCCTAAGGTGTTGGAGATGTAATCAAGTGGGACACATTGTTGCTCATTGTCACACCATGAGATGCTA
Source organism: Picea sitchensis (assembly GCA_010110895.2). NCBI lineage: Eukaryota > Viridiplantae > Streptophyta > Pinopsida > Pinales > Pinaceae > Picea > Picea sitchensis. The sequence continues at coordinate 5,149 of SNQJ01S0097620.1, forward strand.
CAGTTGTAGTGGGTTTGGCCACAAATCCCAGGATTGTTGGAACACAAGAAGACAATCCATGAGGAGTGCTTCATATAGCATGACAAGAAGAACAGAACACATGAATCTAGGAAGGAAGACAATGTTGAAAAGATGTAATCTCATAACTCAAGTTATGAGAAGCTGGGACACCTTCAGAAGTCGGTAAAGAAGACTGAACAACCAGAAAAACAAGGCATCCATGAGGCAAGCTCAAGCTTCACATTTTCAGAATCATAGGTGAGCTACTATGGAGAAATCCGTGTACATACGCGAGATGACCTATAGATAGTTCACATACATACGTGAGATATATGTGTAACGAGTCACGTATGTGTGGTAAAATTCTGGTAAAGAAGGCTATGCAGATGAGAGTAGCATGATTTGATAATATAACTCTGTTTTGCAGGGTCTGACATGGTTTGTTGCAAGTTTTCGTGATTATATGGTTTCATAATGTATGTATGGTAATGGCATATGGTTGAGTGTTGAAGCATATGCTTGATCCCTATCCTGGATGCATGATACTAACTCTAGAGTATGGATTGAGGCTTTTTATGTTAAGGAACAATATTGGTTATGACAGTGAAGTTATATCACTTTGGTTATGAGATATATCATGATGATGTGATATATCATTGATCTATTGAGGCACACTTTTGGTACATGTTTAGAGATACTATTGGATGCTTAGTATTTGTTGTAGCGAATGGTGGTTGAGCTAGATCTGTTATGGTACATGACTGGTACATATGTGATCTCTTGGTATATCTTATGATGTATTTCTTGGATGTTTTTGGTGCATCCATTTAGCATGTGGTTGAGCTACATATTGGGACATGTAGTTGATGAGGTGATTATGTTGTACATCATTGATGATTCATAGCTTAATCTATAGTTGATGCATGATTGGTACATACTTGGTACATTAGTTAAGGCATACATATATGGGAACACATCTTGATTGTTGTTGATCTTATGGAAGTTTGGTGCATGTTTATGCACTTATAGAGGGAAGATGATTGTGGATGATGGTACTTGGTTAAAGTACATCATTGGTATTACTTGTTTAGCATATACTTTGATACATGAAGTATGGGATAGTTGAGACACTTGTTGTGGTGCTTGGTTGGTACATGATTTGATGCTTGATGGTTGAGATACATATCTTGACACATGGTTTGTGGCACTTGGTTTATGATAGAGGCATATCATGTGTGATATGACAATTTGTTGAGGCACATGGTTGGCATGTTGACGATGTTATTGGTATATTGATAGAGCAACTTGTTGATGATCCTAATATATGTTTGGTACACAGTTGGAAAATGTTATTGAAATATGGTTGATACACTCCATTGATGATATCTTATGATATATTGTATGGTATTGATGTACATGGTATTTGTACATGAGTGTTGTGCATGGTTGGCACACAGTATGGCACAGAATGTGCATGGTTGATGTTTTGTTCAAGATTCTTTATTCACTGTTGACATATATTTTTGCTTCATAAAGTATGGCATGGCACGATTCTGAGGCATGGACAGGTCAAAGGATCGTCATAGGAAGAGAAGATCATTCTTGAGCATTTGATCCATGTTTGGGTTGAGCAAAAGAATTTGCAGCAGAAGCAGATTGCAGTAGCAGTATATTGTTCATCTTGCAGAGAAGATAGGGGGAGACATACCCACAGGGGGATTCATTATTTTTCCCATGATTCTAGGATGAGAGATTCGTTACATGCAGGATAGAGAGATAAATGCTTGGAGAGTTAGATGCTTGGAGAGATATCACAGAGGCATGATTCCAAGGGAAACGATGATCACATGGGAAGCATGAGCGATATGTCTTCAACATTACATCAGAGTGATATCCCTTGTTCAAAAGGGGAGAGATTATTCATAGGAATCTCAAAGGCATCCAAACAGGGGGAGCAGCCCCAAGGAGAGAACTATGTATGGTAATGGCATATGGTTGAGTGTTGAAGCATATGCTTGATCTCTATCCTGGATGCATGATACTAACTCTAGAGTATGGATTGAGGCTTTTTATGTTGAGGAAAAATATTGGTTATGACAGTGAATTTATAACACTTTGGTTATAAGATATATCATGATCATGTGATATATCATTGATCTATTGAGGAACACTTGTGTTACATGTTTAGATATACTATTGGATTCTTAGTATTTGTTGTAGTGAATGGTGGTTGAGGCAGATTTGTTATGGTACATGGTCGTTACATATGTGAGCTCCATTGATATATCTTATGGTGTATTTGTTGGATGTTTTTGGTGCATCCATTTGGCATGTGGTTGAGCTACATATTGGGACATTTAGTTGATGAGGTGATTATGTTGTACATCATTGATGATTCATAGCTTAATCTATAGTTGATGCATGATTGGTACATACTTGGTGCATTGGGTAAGGCATACATATATGGGAACACATCGTGACTATTGTTCATCTTGTTGAATTTTGGTGCATTATTGATGCACTTGTAGAGGGCAGATGATTGGTGGTGATGGTACTTGGTTAAAGTACATCATTGGTATTACTTGTTTAGCATTTACTTTGATACATGATGTATGGGATATTTGAGAAATTTGTTGTGGTGCTTGGTTGGTACATTATTTGATGATTGATGGTTGAGATACATATTGACACATGGTTTTTGGCACTTGGTTTATGATAGAGGCATATCATGTGGGATATGACACTTGGTTGAGGCACATGGTTGGCATGTTGACGATGTTTTTGGTATATTGATAGAGCCACTTGTTGACAACTCTGATATATGCTTGGTACACATTTGGCACATGTTATTAAAATATGGTTGATACACTCCATTGATGATATCTTATGATATATTGTATGGTATTGATGTACATGGTTGATGTACATGAGTGGTGTGCATGGTTGGCACACAGTATGGCACAGAATGTACATGGTTGATGTTTTTTTCATGATTCTTTATTCAATGTTGAAAAATATTTGTTCTTCATAAAGTATGGCATGGAACAAGTCTGATGCATGGACAGGTCAAAGAGTCGTCATAGGTGTCAGTCCCTAAATTTCCATTTAATTGTGAGAGGGAAAGTTAGTGCATCATCAAGTTATTGCAATGGTTTTATGGATAAATATTTTTTATTGGGTTTTTGAAATGGTTTGAAGGTTGGGTCAATGATAATGTAATAGTATTAAACTCAAATAGGCAAGAGCAAATTCACATCTCACTGACTTAGTAAATGGTAGTCAATCCAATAATCAGATGGAAAAAGTAATATGAAAGATAAATAAGTATGTAAGCTTTCATTTTTTCCACTCACATATGAAACTCTTGATCCCAAATATCATTCAAGAAGAAAGAGAAAAGTACTTGAAAACAAATCTGATTATCAACAAGAAAACAATAAAGTCTTCACTGGCTTACTCACAAATAAGATATAATCGTATGCTTAGCAAAATATTAACATGCATTCAAGTAAGAAAAAGATATAAAATATAGACAGGAATAGAAATATAATCATCAGATAGCCTTTTCCATTTAGTATCAAAATGGCATAGTTCTTTGTCTTACAATGTTTTCTCAAAAATGGCCACTGGTTCCCAACCAAACGCACCTTTAATTTTGTCAACCAGATCTCTTTTTAAACACCACAATTAGTTTATGGAGATCCTACTTTTTAGATTACAATTTAGATAAGATATTGTCTTCTGGCTAACATTTAGGAAATGTATCCTCATATAGATAATCCAAATCTCTATCACCTAGTCTTTAGATAATTAATCTTGAATATAGACTAGTTTATGATCTGATGAGATATTCAGATCTCACAAAGTGAGGAGTGAATCTGATGTTGATCTAGTCCACCTGAAGAATAGAAACTCATGTTTATGATGAGAAAAAACTTTACCTGTCGGAAATACCATGTCACTGTGTAGCTTATAATAACATTTTCAAAATTTTAGCATACATATTTTTATATTCATCAAAAAGTAAAAAATTGTAGGATGCCTCTTTGAAATATTCACTGCATGATAGTGGCAGAACCTTGGGTATTCCTTTGTTTCAGCTTGGTTTTCAAAAATACATTATGCCAATACAATTTGATGTTTGCCTCCCTTAACTCTTTGAGCAAGGCTTGTTGATCTTTCTTCTTCTTTTTGATTTTCTGCAACTTTTCATGTTGCTTAGCATTCCATTGTTCTATCATACACTTTTCTTGCTTCAATTGCATGATTATTTTTGAAATTATTTCACCCTGTCTTTTTCATCTCTCATTTCTATCCTGAATTTAGAATGTTCTTCAACTAGAGTAGGTCGATTCAGATCAATAGAAAACCTGGGATTTTTTACTTTGAATCCATACTTATGATCGTTTGATGATAAATCACCTGCAATATCTTATGCTTCATCATTTTATGACATTTTCATCTCTGGAAAATCTTGTAGCTCCTCTGTCTCTGGAAAATAATCGAATCCGGGTTTGTTCTCAACATCCACTAGATTGTCTTCAAGATATTTCAAATGGATCTTCTTCAGAGAAGGCTTGGGTAAAGCTTTAGTGTCCAGGCTAATCTTTTGTGTTTCTCTAGTTACATGTATCATTGGGTTCTCTGCTACTTGTTTACCCTTCTCATCTTTTCTTTGTTTCTCCACAGTATTATCATCATAATATTCATCTTTAGGTTCTAATTTAACCTTTTTCTACTTGTGTGAAGAATTTATAGGTGACTGTCTCTTTTCCTCCTCTGTACTTTCCACTGTGTCATCATCAATGACAATAACATTTTCTTTCTTAATAGAAGGATTGAATAGGGCCTTTGAATTCAATCTCAGCTTATGTGTTCCCTTGTTTTAGATCTACTAGGATAATTCACCACTGGTTTGTTTTTCCTTGTATTGCTTAATTTCTTACATTTATCATCTGCAACAGGTTCCTCTTATTTCTACATGGATTGTGTAAGCTTCTGCTTTTTTTATTCTCTAACATGAATTCCTTTGCAGTCCTCAGGCTCATTTTTTGGAACAAGTAACTCATATTGAGTTTGAATATCCAATTCTACCTCTGTTTTTTGTTTCTTTTTTTGTGTTATGGTGATCTTGGACACAGGGAAAACTTTATTTAAATCATGTCTCCTATTGTAACTACAACTTCCTTTTGCTAGATCGAGTTAATCTGGCTACAAGGGAAATCTCTTCCACTCTAACAACAGGGGTTTTAGGAACCTTCTTTTCCTTTTTATATTTCTTCTTTAGAGAATTTTTATGCTTTGGTCCTTGTTCTTCAAGTTCAAGGGATTCAATTAACCAGTCCCAAGATCGTTTAACTTCTCCCAAAGAATACATAACTAGGTTTTTTATCATTATTTGGTGAAAAGGACTTATACTAGAAGTTGCAGGGTGAGAATGTATCATTTTAGACATTTTTGATCATCTTTTTAATAAAAAGAAGGGGAAACACAGAGGGATATCACCATTCAAATTCATCAGCAGCCTAATGTGATAAATATGGAAAAGGGAAAATCACCCTTCACATGTAATGTACTTGCGAATAACCATTATAGCAGTCTGCCACTCTTTCTTCATCCAAATCTGTGGGATACCCTGACTCCAATTAGGGTCTTGGCATTCTGGAAGTTGAAATTGATTTACAAATTCCATATGCGTATCCTCATTCTTCCACCATCTGTCCCCATACATAGATAACCTGCATGTAGTCCTAATGAGTGTTTTGTCACATGTATCATAACTTTACCCACCACTGTTGCAAATCCATCGAAGTTCTGTGAAAACATCAAATAAATTTGTTCATGATAACCCTGGAGTATTGAATAGAAGTTAAACCACCCTGCATCTCTGAACTTTTGTGAAATCTATGGATAAGCTCGAGCAATTCTACACCTTCTGGTTCCAATCGAGTAATTTTCCTGCTTTTCTTAGGTGCCATGATACAAATTACAATCATTGAAGTTCAAAGGATGGTTAGGGTTTCTAATAGTAGTAGTTTTAGAACCTTTGAAATGGGAATGTTGTAGAAGAGTTCTATCACCTGCAACATTTGTATAAACTAATACACAAATATGATGAAATATTTGGGTGTCAAATGTTAGCAATCATAATACAAAACCTGTGAACCTGTGATTTGATATCAAATTAGATGAGTACAACCCAATCCTTTTGAATGAGTATTAAAATTGAACACACGACCTGGTCTTATTCATAAATGATGTTGGATTTTAGGAAAAGATATCAGGCATTCTCTGACAGGATTTTGTGAAGTTGGCGCATGTAAAATAATGATTACTCTCGGTGCTACAAGAATAATGCTATTCTTGTAGTGCCTTTTCCCTTTGGAAAATTTTCAAATTTGAAATGAGGAAAAGGACTTATGATTTGATGGATAGCTCCTATATGTCTAATTCTAACCTTAATCACACTAATGCATGTTGTAAAACAATCCAAAATGATAATGCAAGAACACTTTAAAGTTGTAGAAGAAGAAAACAGAGTGCAAAATAATGCTAGGAAAGGATAGGGCAGAGAAAAGAATAGTTCAACAGTCATTAGAAAAATTGAGGACTAACACTGACTCCTTCTGGGGATAATGTTTCATAGTGAAACTTTAAGAACCTTTTGACCAATGCCTTTATCTCCCTTATCATCCTAAAACTTTCACTGTAATTTATTTCCCTGCTTTTCCATCCCTTTATTTGTAATCCAAAAATGAAAACCACAAAACTGCAGATTGGTCTTTCCATTGGGCTTATGGAGTCTTATTTAGATCAATCAACTAATCACACCAAAACAAAGGCAAATCATACTGTACAAACTGAAAACCTTTGGTTGTTTTTAAGAGAAGTAGTGTTTTAGAAACCGCCCATTCATTGGGCCTCCCAAGATTTCACTATCATCCATATTGTGTAAGAGGAAAGTATTATTATTCATGACCTAAACTATTCTGAAAGGACCATACCATAAATTTTCAAACTTACCATGTTTAGGTTTATCCTCTCTTCTAGTGTCCCACCTCAACACAAGATCTCCTTCTTGAAAAATATAATTTTTAGTATTCTTATCAAAAGTGGCATTAACCTTGTTTTGATAAATGACAACTTCATGATGCATCTTTTCTCTATTCTATTGAAATTCTATTATCTAGAAAATCCTTCTTTGAATATCAATGGGCTCTTCTAACTCTTATTGCAGAAATTTCAGAACAGGAAATCTAAGTTGAGTTGGAAATACAACATTTGTTCCATAAACCATTTGAAAATGTGAAGTTCCAATGGATTTTTTAGTACTTATTCGATCAACCCATAAGGAAAATTTCAATTTTGAATCCCATGATCTCTTTTTCTCTGTGAGCAATTTTTTAATAATCCTGATAAGGCTCTTATTGGAGGATTCTGCTAATCTATTTCCTTAAGGATAGTAAGGAATGGAGTGAACCAACCTGATGTTGAACTTATTAAAAAACTCAACCATTGAATTAGACTTGAAAGCATGGGCATTATCATTAATCAACTTTCTAGTACATCCAAATATCGAGAAAATATTTCCTTCAAAAAAATTCATGATTACCTTATCTGTTGCATTTCGTGTTGGGATTCCTTCAATCCATTTGGTAAAGTAATTTGTGGTTGTGAGTGTCCATTTTTGTTGTCCAGAAGATGGAGGATGAATTTCTCCAATGAAATCCAAACCCCATTGTTGAAAAGGTCCATGAGCAATGATGGGTTTCAGATGCATAGACATAAGTTTTTTGTTTTCCAAACTTTTGACAGGGTTCACATCCCTTACTTGAGAAAACACATCAGAGAATAATATAGGACAATAATAACCAACTCTCAGTATTTTGAAATATGTGGCTTTCCAATTATGAGCCCCCACAAACTCCTTTGTGCAAATCTTTGAAAAAAAAAATTGCTTCCTCTTCACCAACAAATATCAGTAGAATTCCATTAGGATCTCTCCAAAACAGAAATTGATTGATGATGCAATAATTCACAAATTTAAGTTTAAGAGATCTGAACTTGGATTTATCTAAATCAGGAGGATATTGAAGAATTTGCAGAAAATGAACAATATCCTTGTACCATGGAGAAGAAAGATGTGTGTTGCTTACCTGTGAATCAGTTTCTTCAATACGTAATACTGAATTATTTGATCTGTTGGAGATGTAATGCAATCCAACTTCTTTACAATTTGATTATGTTAGTAATTTAGCAAGTCCCTATCCTTTGATCAATTTAGTAGGCTTTATGACCATGTTATATTCCAGAATCTTGGTTATCCATATTCCCATTTTCCTTCGTTATCTGGTTGAACCATAATTTTTTTGACAACACTACTTGGAACATATACAATAATCTCATAATGCAAAACATAGAATCTAAACGAATTCAATGCTTTCACCAGATTATAGGCATGTTTATCCATGATATCATATTTTAATTTTGAATCCCTTAAAGTCTTATTGAAGAAAGAGATAGGTTTTTCATACCCTTCATCATTTCTTTGCAAGAGAACAACAACGATGGTATCTTCAGATGCAAATGAAAAAATCAGAAACTCTTTAGAGTAATTAGGACTAATGAGGACAGGAGCCTTAATTAAATCTTGCTTAATCTTTTCAAATGATTCCTTTTCTTCAGGTATCCACTTGATCTTTGCATCTTTCTTCAACATATCATTAATAATCTTGATGATTTTTGAAAAATCGGGTATAAATCTTCTTAAAACAATTGATTTTACCTATGAAGGATTGGATAGACTTCTTATTCCTTGATATGTATATATTCTAGATGGCCTTTACCCCTTCAGGATCTATCTTGATTCATTCTGGTGAAACAACATGTCCTAAGAGTTTACCTTACTCTATGAAAAAATGAGACTTTTTGGGGTTCAATGATATGCCATAGCTTCTGCATTTTTCAAATGTCTTGTTCAGATGTTTCAAGTGCTCATCATCAGAGGTTGAAAACAGAATAATATCATTAAGATAAATAACCATAAATTTGTCTTTCTCACCAATGAATGTGATGTCCATGGATCTCTAGAATGTTTCTCTAGCATTCATGAGTCCAAAGGGAATTTTTTCATACATGAAAGTGCCCCAGGGAGTAGTAAAGTTGTCTTCCTTTTATCACAGAAATATGATTATAACTTGAATATCAATCAATCATGGAGATCCTTTGAGCCCCTACCACTTTTTGTAAAATATGATCCATTTTTGGTAATGGATAATTGTCCTTCAAAGAACACCTGTTCATATTTCTAAAGTCTACACAGAGCCTTATCTCTCCATTATCTTTCCTGATAGGTACTAAATTTGCCACCCATTCTGAGTATCTCAATGGCACTATAATTTTGGCTTTCAACAACCTTTTTAACTCTTTTTCAATTATGGGTAGCAACAATGGATTGAATTGTCTTGGTTTATGCTTAAAAGGTTTGGATCCAGGCTTCAAAGGAATCTTATGTTGCATAATATATGTATCAAAAACCTTAAGGTCTTCATAAGACCAAGCAAAAAAATCAGCAAACTGTTTCATCAAACTTACATACATATCCCTCTATTTTTCTGGTAATTTCTTGGATAACTTAACCATCTTTGGATTTGAATCAGAGTTGATATCCCAATCCACTACTTCTTCCCCTTCTGTTTGAATAACATACCTTTTAGATACATCATTATGATCAAATAATCTTTCAATGGGAACTAGGCCCTTTGGTAAATGATTGGTTTTAAACTCAATAATTTTATGGCCAACAATGTTGTTTTGAAGAATATCAGCATAATGGACTTTTACATCATCATTTTCATTTTCTTGATCTATGGAAATGGCAGAAAATTCATCAATGTCTCTAAAAATATTTTACTCTCTTGATCATCTTTAAAAACCTACCATTTTTTTATATTGTCTAGTATAGAAGGTCTATGTCTTACATAAACTTGAAATCTTAAATTTGGAAGTATTAGAGTTTTAAAATTACTAGCTTCCGGATCTAGGGAATGTGCCTGTTGATTCAAATTATTCTGCATAAAAGTGATATTGAAATCCGGGAATAAATTCTCAACAAAATACCACACTTCATTTATGTATTGTTTTAACCTTTGTTGTTGGCCTGGTAGATATTCTTGAGTTGATGAATGATTAACTCTGAATCCCCAAAAACTGAAAGTTGACCAATGCCCATATCCTTGGCAGATTTCAATCCCAGCAAAAGAGCCTCATATTCATTGATGTCGTTTGTTGTTTCAAATTCTAGATTGTATGACAAAGGAATGACTTCTTTAGAAGGAGAGATGAAAACAATTCCATCCCTAGAACCCTCTTTGGAACAAGAACCATCAAAGAACATCTTCCATACTGAATTTCCTGTACTTTTCTCTTATGTAGGTGTAACCTTCTTCATTGATGCTTCAATTGTTTTGTCACTGTTGTGAATAATGAAAAAACCAAGTTCATCTTCAACTGCATATATGGGATGATTACTGGGGTTTTCATGATCACTAACCAGGTAAGCCAGGCTCACTTCCATGTACAGTCTTTGATGTTCTCCACCAAACATAGGTATGGTGGCATAACTAAGATCCATTTGTAGTGTGCCCCCTACTTTCTTAACCCATGACCTTGATAATAGCATCCCAAACTTAGGAGGTATATCATCCACAATCACATCTAAAACAACACTTTTCATAGGTAACTGAGATAAAGTGACAACCATGTCTTTAATGACTCCTAAATATTTAACCTTTCTGGAGTCAAAAGAATATAGTTCTAGATAAGGCTTAGTGATATCCAACCCTAGCTCATCCATTACTAGCTTTGGCATGACATTGTGTGATGCTCCTGAATCCATTATAAAATTATGCAATATTTTTTCATAAATATTCAAAGATATGTAGAAAGGAGGAGAGGCATCAAATCTATCCTCAATGTGTCATCCAATGTTTATGGCATGATTTTCATCTTCAAGATTTATGGTATCAGAAAAAGTAACATGAGCAGGGGATTGTAAGGATTTCAAAACCGATTTTCTAAAAGGATCATTTTTCATCAATTCTACTAGGGGTATAGGGATTTTGATCTTATTGATTTCATTTTCCAAACTAAAAGAAGGAACATGCTTCTCATATTCCTTTACCTTTGTAATACTAACTTTGACAGTATTATTTTGCTGCTGGTCAATTTTAGCCCCTGTTTAGTTACTAGATCATGATTTTGCTGGAGCATTTGTATTTTTTTCTTGAACAGATGTGTCCACCTTTGGTCCATTTTATTTGGATCTAAGATTGGACTTTTTCCTTTTGGGTTCCTTCTGAGAAATATCTTCGGCATATTTTTCCTAAAATTGATTCAATATAAGGGCATCCTCATATTCTTGATGTGTCACATGAGTTGGAGGTAATTCTATATCATGTAAATGAACTGTGGAATCCTCCTCAATATCATCAATTTCTTCAACCTCTTCCACTGCATTATTTTGAAAAGGAGGAAAAGCCCTCTGATCCTCTTGATTTCTTATTTCCCTTGGAAAATTTGAGGAACATTGTTAGGCCTTCTGAACTGGTTGGAATTTTTTTATCCACCTTCATGTGTAGGTCTACTAGGTTGCTTTGTTTCCATCTTCAACCTAGCCATTTCAGATGTTAAGTTTTTCAACATTTTGGCCATTTCATCAATCTTTGAGTCATATGTTGTATGAGAAGAAGAAGGAATTTATCTCGGTTTCTTCTTGTCTCTATCATTATTTGATTTCAATCTATCTTCTGCCAATATATTAGATTCTACTTCAATGGTTTCTTCCTGCATTAGACTCAAAGTGACAGACCTTCTTTCTCTCAACAACAGAAAAAACTCAACATCGAAAGCATTGACAAAAGTAATTTTGGTAGATGTTTCTACGGATTTGATTTCATCTAGAATCTTACTATACATTTTATTGAATCTTTTGTTAAAATCTGATACAGATTCTCATTGTTTCCTTTTCAAAGCACCAAATTCAGTGATATAATACAAGTAGTCTTTCTTATCTCCCCAATGTCTCAAAAATGTATCATCTAGTGCATCAATATCAACAATAGAATTAGGAGGGACACTTCTGAACCATTTCCTTGTTTCCCCATCTAAACTCTGCACAAAAAGTCTCATCCAAACATCTGCATACTCCACATTAAAGTTATTTGCAAAACTATAGAAAGAGTTCAAGTGCTCTTCAACAGTGACTTCTCCCTCTCCATTAAATCTTGGCAAATACTTCATATAATAATTTGTTGGAAACTCCTACAATACTTGTGGAAAAATCAATGGTGCATATCTTGTTGCAACAATTGCATCCATCATGTTTACATCCATAATTCTCACAAATGGTGTTTGAACTTTAGGAATATAAAAAAATTGAGATATAGGAAGGGAAACGGTCCCTTGGGTAGAAGAACCTGGTTGAGATGATGTAGGTTTATGATCTTCAACTAATGATATCAGAGGTTTCTTTTCTAAATGATGGGAGGAAGGTTCCAGAAACAAAGGATTTTCAAAAGATTGAAATTGTGGTTTAGCTTCTTCAAAATAACTAGACTAAGGGGATGAAGAAAAAATTTGATCAAGCTCACTTTTAGTATCTCTGGTGAAATCCCTCAAAGCTCCAGCTATAGATAAGGTGTTTTTTTGTTCTTCTTCGATAAGCTCGAAGAACAATTTCCATTGTTCTATATTCAATTCAGAAATAGTTGAAGGAAAATATATCGTTGAAGGTTGAACAATAGGTTTTGTTTCAATCTCAGGTACAACTTACATAGATGGAGATTGAACAACAGGTTTAGGAGGTTTTTCCTGAGTATTTATAGAAGAAGGCTTATCTTTTGAAGAAGAGGATTGTTCTAGAGTACTTTTGGATTTTCTTAATAACTTTTCAGGATCTGTTAAGCCCTAATATTGGCTCATTACCCCTTAATTGGGCCATATTACATTAGTAATGTTATTTTATTTATGTCGGATTTATTCCATTAGTTGTAATTATACCTCCTAGTCTCCTATATATACCAAGGAGACATTTTCATTTGGAATCATCTTGTACTTGAACATTT
>SNQJ01S0097620.1:18282-31553 GCA_010110895.2 Picea sitchensis
ACCACTTTTTCTTCCTTGCCTATCATGGCACTGCATCCATCTACCTCCAGCATGTAGAGATTCTTAACTCGAAACAACATCATCATAGCTTTTGTCCTCCAACATTGCAACTGAGACCAGGTTTTTCTTCAGACCTGGAACATGCATAACATTTTTCAATTGAAATGGTTTACCTGACTCCCTCTGAAAGGTAATGGTACCAATACCAGTTGCATTGTATCGTCCATTGTCTCCCATCTCTATATGCATTCTGAGATCTTTCTCCTCCAAGTCAATGAAATACTCTTTATCTCCCATCATGTGGAAGGATGCGCCACTATCCAAATACCACACCGATCCCGATGCACTTGAAGCCATGCATGCGATCAAAGCAAAGTCAAGTTCAAACTGTGAGACAAGAGCCTCACCAATTATAGATCCAGCAACTGTCTTGTTCTTCTTCTTCTGTGGACAGTTAGTAGTGAGATGCCCATGTTCGTGATAGTGAAAACCCTTCACTTTGGAAAAATCTACCTTCTTGACTTTAGACTCAGATTTTGGATGGAATTTCTTCCCTTTCCCTTTCCTTGCCTTGGCAATCAAAGCACAATCCTCTTCATCATCACGCTTTGATGAAGATCCATCTCTGGTGTTTCACCTGAACTCTTCTTGCACTAGATCCAACCACAGTCGTTCCCAATCTGGAAATTTTTCCCTTCCATTGACAGAGTCTTGATAACTGTGCCAACTCTTTGGAAGCCCTAGGAGTGCCAAGCTCACCAAATCATCAGCAGCGACTATTATTCCCACACTTCCAAGATCATCTCAACATTGGACAAACTTCGTGAGATATTTTGGAATGGTGTTGCCTCTTTCCATCTTAATCTTCCTGAGTTTATTTTTGAGCACCAATTTCCTATGGTCGCTACTGTTTTGGAACAGATCCATCAAAACCTTCCACATTTCATATGGTGTGGTTTTCCCATGGAGACTTGAGACAATTTGGTCTCGTACTCCCTCCAATAGAATCATCCTCGCCTTCGCCACTTTATTTTTCCATGCATCAAGATTTGTAGTATCTATCACATTTGGCTTAGGAACATCGTTGTCAATGTAACCCTTCAAGCCATTGTCTTTAAGCACTGCCTCCATCCTGTCCTTCCAAGCAATGTAGCTAGAGCTTCCCTCGAGTGCATACTCCAACCTCAAGCCATTGAAAGACATTTTCGATCTTGAATAAGCTATCGCACCAAGAAAATCTTGCAAATTAGAATGTTATCCAACCACCAAAACTCAACTACTGCAATCCCTCTTCCCTGGGAGGTTCGCACCCCACCTGAGAGTAGCCTGAGGGAAGTTTGCACCCTGCCTATGTGTAGCCTGTGAACTTGCCTGGGAATTTCACAGCCTGCTTCACTGTAGGGTGAGGGGAGTTTGCACTTCTCCCTTAAGCAGCCTGCCAGAATCACCTTGAAGTTTGCACCTCACTTATGTGACTCTGTGGCTCTGATACCATGTAGAAATTTCAATACAAATTAAGTATTTCTTGCGATTATCCTGATCTAACAATTACGCCACTATTAAATACAGAATCGCTTCTACTATTATTCTTGTGGAAAATTACACCACGATCACAACCACAATCACAAAATGAAATATCAAGAACACATAACACATAAGTTTTACCGGAAAAGTGTAAAGCTAAAAACCCCACTATCATATATTATGTATATCATGAATCATGAAACAATCTCTTACAAAAATCTAATCCAAGAGCTCTCAGTAAAATACAATCGTCTCACACTGTCATACACAAACTAGAAAATACATGTTCCAATTCCTATGTCCAGACAGCTTGCCTCCTCTGCACAATCTCTGCAATTCGAATTCTCACAATGATCGAATACAATTGCCTAGTTTGCACATGCTCATAAGAATATCCACTACATGTGTGATCAAATCACAACTGATAGCCAAACTTTCCCTTTCACATGTTATCTCAACTGAGTCTCCATTGGATCTGACATGCATGTAGTTAATTGTGGTGAATCTTCAGTTGCATGTGAGTTCACTGATTAACTGAACTCTGACTAGAGCATGTTTAGTTACAACTAGTATAACTGATCTTAACTCACTGACTTAGTAAATGGTAGTCAATACAATTATCAGGTGGAAAAAGTAATATGAAAGATAAATAAGTATGTAAGATTTCAATTTTTCCACTCACGTATGAAACTCTTGATCCCAAATATCATTCAAGAAGCAAGAGAAAAGTACCTGCAAACAAATCTGATTATGAACAAGAAAACAATAAAGTCTTCACTAGCTTACTCACAAACAAGATATAATCATATGCTTAGAAAAATATTAACATGCATTCAAGTAAGAAAAAGATAGCAAATATAGACAGGAATAGAAATCTAACCATCATATATCATTTTCCATTTAGTATCAAAATGAAATAGTTCTTTGTCTTACAGTGTTTTCTCAAAAATGGCCATTGGTTCTTAACCAATCCCACCTTTAATTATGTCAATCAGGTCTTTTTTTAAACACCACATTTGGTTTATGGAGATCCTACTTTTTAGATTACAGTTTAGATAAGATCCTATATTATGGATAACATTTAGGAAATATATCCTCATACAGATAATCCAAATCTTTATCACCTAGTCTTTAGATAATTACTCTCGAATATAGACTAGTTTATGATCTGATGAGATATTCAGATCTCACAAAGTGAGCAGTGAATTTGATGTTGATATGATCCACCTGAAGAACAGAAACTCTTGTTTATGATGAGAAAAAACTTTGCCTGTTGGAAATACCCTGTCACTGTGTATCTTATAATAACATTTTCAAAATCTTAGCATAGGTATTTTTGTATTCATCAAAAATTAAAAAACTGTAGGATGCCTCTTTGAAACCTTCGTTGTATGATAGTGGCAGAACCTTGGGTATTCCTCTGTTTCAAATTATGTTTCAAAACTACATTATGCTAATACAATTTGATGTTTGCATCCCTTACCTCTTTGAGAAAGGATTGTTGATATTTCTTCTTCTTTTTGAGTTTTTGCAACTTTTCTTGTTGCTTAGCATTCCATTGTTCTATCATAAACTTTCCTTGCTTCAATTGCATGATTATGGTTTGCAATTATTTCACCCTGTCTTTTTCATCTCTCATTTATGTCCTGAATTCAGAATGTTCTTCAACTGGAGCAATTCGATTCAGATCAATAGAAAACCTAGGCTTTTTTACTTTGAATCCATACTTATAATCATTTGAAGATGAAGCACCTACAATCTCTTATGCTTCAGCATTTTCTGACATTTTCATCTCCGGAAAATATTGCAGCTCCTCTAGCTCTGGAAAATAATCAAATTCTGGTTTGTTCTCAGCATCCACTAGATTGTCTTCAAGATCTGTCGAATGGGTCTTCTTCAAAGAAGGATTGGGTAAATATTTAGTGTTGAAACTAAGATTTGTTTCTACTCTAGTTACATGTCTCATTGGGTTCTCTGCTACTTATTTACCCTTCTCATATTTTCTCTGTTTTTCCACAATATCATCATCATAATATTCATCTTTAGGTTCTAATTTAACCTTTTTCCACTTGTGTGAAGAATTTGCAGGTGACTGTCCCTTTTCCTCCTTTGTACTTTCCATTGTGTCATCATCAATGACAATCACAATTTATTTCTTAATATAAGAATTGAATAGGGCCTTTGAATTCAATCTCAGCTTATTTTTTGCCTCGGTTTTAGATCTTCTAGGATAATTCACCACTGGATTGTTTTTCCTTGTCTTGCTCAATTTCTTACCTTTATCATCTGCAACAGGTTCCTCTTCTTTCTGCATGGATTATTTAAGCTTCTGCTTTTTTGATCCTTTGATATGAATTCCTTTGCATTCCTCGGGCTCATGTTTTGGAACAAGTAACTCATCCTGAGTTTGAATATCCAATTCTACCTTTGTTTTTTTGTTTTGTTTTTTTTGTTCTGGTGATCTTGGCCATAGGGAAAACTTTATTTAAATCCTATGTCTCATGTTGTAACTGCAACTTCCTTTTTTAGATCGGGTTACTCTAGCTACATGGGAACTCCCTTTCACTGTAACAACAAGGTTTTTAGGAACCTTCTTTTCCTTTTTAGATTTATTCTTTAGATATTTTTTATGCTTTGGTCCTTGTTCTTCAAATTCAAGGGATTCAATTAACCAGTCCCAAGATCGTTGGACTTCTCCAAAATCATACATAACCAGGGTTTTGATTGGTATTTGGTGAAAAAGACTTTTACTAGCAGTTGCACGGTGAGATTGTATCCTTTTAGACATTTTTGATAAGATTTTTAATAAAAAGAAGGGAAAACAGAGAGGGATATCACCATTCAAATGCATCAGCAGCCTAATGTGATAAATATGGACAAGGGAAAATCACCCTTCACATGTATTGTACCTGTGAATAACCATTAAAGCAGTCTTCCACTCTTTCTTCATCTAGCTCTGTGGGATACCCTCACTCTAGTTAGGGTCTTAGCATTCTTGAAGTAGAAATTGATTTACAAATTCCATAGGCATCTCCTCCTTCTTCCACCATCTGTCCCCATACACAGATAACCTGCATGCAGTCTCAATTGAGTGTTATGTCACATTTATCAGAACTTTACCCACCATTGTCGCAAATACATCAAAGTTATGTGCAAACATCGAAGAAATTCATTCATGATGACCTTGGAGTGTTGAACAGAACTTAAATCACCCTTCATCATTGAACTTTTGTGAAATCTCTCGATAATCCTCTAGCAATTCTACACCTTCTAGTTCCAATCAAGTAATTTGCTCGCTTTTCTTAGGTGCCATGATACAAATTACAATCATTGAAGTTCAGAGGATGGTTAGGGTTTCTAACAACAACAGTTTTAGAACCTATGAAATGGGAATGTTGTAGAAAAGTTCTATCACCTGCAACACTTGTATAAACTAATACACAAATATGATGAAGGATTAGGGTATCAAATGTTATCAATCATAACATAAAACTTGCGAACCTATGATTAAATATCAGAATGGATGAGTACAACCCAATCCTTTCGAATGAGTATTAAAATTGAACACACGACCTAGTATTATTCATAAATGATGCTAGATTTTAGGAAAAGATATCGAGCATTCCCTGACATGGTTTTTTGAAGTTGGCGCATGTAAAATAATGATTACTATCGGCGCTACAAGAATAGCGCTATTCTTGTAGAGACTTTTCCCTTTGGAAAAATTTCAAATTTGAAATGAGGAAAAGGACTTATCATTTGATGGACAACTCCTATATGTCTAATTCTAACCTTAATCACACTAATGCATGTTGTAAAACAATCCAAAAGGATAATGCAAGCACACTTTAAAGTTGTAGAAGAAGAACAATCATTCTTCTCTATGATGTATTGTCATAGTTGTGCAGTAGGCCATCAACTATGAACCATTGATGTATTGTTTGATGGCCTATGTTGTCATAGATGTAATTGATGTCAAAGATGTCAAGTGGTGTCATAATGATGTATTTTCATGGATTGATGTATAGACAGGATGATGTAAAGGTTGGTCATCGTTGTCTTGTCATGGTTTATAGGAAGTACCAAATGGATGAAATCCAAAGTGGTCCCCTTATGGTGAAATCCCTCACGGGAAGACGCTTTGTGAAGTCCAAATGGTTAATTCATTTAGTCATCCTAGATGTGTGGTTAAGGAACCCAAGGATTGAGTGTGGAATATTGTAATGAAGATCCATGAATTTTTAAGTGAGACTACTCTAGATGGATACTGCTCATCATGCCATTTTCGGTGATATGTGGAATGTCACATAATTCCTCACGGATAGAGATTTATGACCTTGTGAAGTTGGAGAACCCTCATGTGTTGTCTAGAATCCCCTAGAAGGTCAAAGAAGTCATATTATTCTAGAAGCTCCTAGAATATGTTGACAAGTCGAAGTGGTTAGTCATGGGTTAAGTAGTTGCAACAAGAAAACAATTAAAAATAAATTAGTTGCAATTAGATGTGGTGAGGTTACTATTTATGGAGAAAGTGGGTTAGAAGTGGATAAAAGGTCAAAAGTGGGTTAGCCCCTAAAAGAAGGAAGTTGGTAAGAGTTGGTTAGATGAGGAAGTTGTTGACGATTAAAATCATCAATGAAGTTTGGCCCACAAAGTGTTTTTAAAGCCTATTATTATAAAAACTAAATAATACTAGTAGGTGGGACCCCTTGTATCATTAAAGATCAGATCTATTCATATTTGATGTTGTGATAATGTGTGACATGGCTTACATGGTTGATGAGATCTTTTGTTATTGGCTATGGTTTGAGCTTATGAAATGTTTGTTCCTTATGTTACTACAACTTACACTATTCATCGATATCATTGCTATATGTTCTTATCACACCTGCACAACAAACATGTTATTGAAAATACATAAAAGGCAGTTTGGAGAAAGGCAAAATTACTATAACAAATGCAAAAGAAAAGGGATCTAGTTCTGCAATTTTACTATACCACATACAAACAATTGGAAAGAAATAAGAAACAATGAAACAATTCCAAAGGGGAAGAATTTAAACTATTCTATATACTATACTACATGCATGAAGGACTTAATGATTATGGTTGAATCCTAGCTAACAAGTGGTGGTTATACGATTTGTTTCCACAGGGACATACCCAGGGTTCAACGCTCAAGAGTGCACCAACAAATCCCTAACTACCGGCCCTTTCGGCAGCACCTGCGAAGCAGATGAAGTCTCACCCGAGGTAGAGGCAGGGGTGGTTACAGGACTCAGGTGCCTGCAACCTTAGCTGGGACATAGATATATGATTCTCTTGCTTACAACGCACTTAGAATTAGTTATTTCCTAGCATACATTCATTAATACACTTCGCAGAAAGCACAGAGCACCGCAGTAATTACTCAGATCTAGAACTTAGCAATGATAAACAGGTTATACTCAATAGATTAAGCACTTAGCATCTTATTTATTATATCTAGCATGCATTCATATCTCATAAGAACAAAGCATCAATAGATCTATCTAAACATATCAAATCACTTAGCAAGAGAAAGACAAACACATCAGCACAGTACACAGAGTTACCGTGGTTCACCCCCACCCTGGGGCTACATCCACAAAGTCTTCTTTATATTATCTTGGTCAAGCAGTTATAGCACGAAGCTTCAATGACCCTTACCCCGCATAGGACAAGAGATATGTGCAGCTCGCTAGATCCTCTTTCCCTGGGTAGATCCGAGCACTAAGCCTTCTCACACTCTGTGCAGTCAGCACTATTATAGCACGCACAGAGCTCTTACAGTCACACAGACTTCTGATCACATAGATCCAACTTATGCACTAATCCATCAACTAGATAGAGCCTCTCTTCTTACATGGCCTAGACCTCTATTTATACATAGAAAAAGGCCTAAACAAGGGCCAACATCCCTTTCTCGTTACAATATTCCCAAAAAAACCCAAAAATGTTCCACAAAAGGTGGCGAGATCCCGTGATCTCCGCTTCGCCATGCGCTCCGTCTTCGATAGGCAATCGAAGTACCAAACGGTCAACTATGACCAAGTATTCCTCAAAACTAGGTCAAGGGCCAATAGGCCCCCAACACTCACCTGTGACTCGTCCCGAGTCACTCTTCTCTGGGTAACTAGGTAAATTTGCCTCGAAGGCCTCGATCTTCGCTTGAGCTGCTTCGACCTATTGCTTTGCTACTGCTTATTGCTCAAAAAACTCCTGAATGAGTGTGTTACTAACTGGTCCTTCTAAGCATTTCTCTATTGTGTTCATGACCTGTTCCAGGTTTGTCCCTTGGCTCTCAATCTCTAAGAATAGTTGACATGCCCTATCCTGCAAAGGTTGAATTTGTTGCGTCACTTCCATGACCTTGCTCTGGATCATATGAATCTACTGACGTAAGATGCACTGTTCATGGGACCTCTTCATTTTCTCTATGGTCGGTAGGGCCTTCAATTGTACCTGTAACTTCTTGGCTTGGTACTTCGCCTCCTGGAGCTGTGACTCAAATTTATGCAATTTAGGGTTCTCAGATAGGTTCTCATGTATCTGCGCACTTCTACTACTCTTTGTTGTAGTTTCTTAATGACTTCAGCAAGCTTCATTACTTGGCATTCTATGGGTTATTTTTCCTTCTGTTCTAAGCCAGTCACAGAGAGAAATGCTCTGTTGACTACTTCTTCGATCCCGATTTTCTTTGCGAGAAGTTTCTCCTTCTCCTTTTGGATCTTTGTGTGTTCTTTATCAAACTTCTCTTGGATGGCCTCCTTCTCTTACTGTGCAGCTTGGTGTTGCTCTATGATTTCCTCATGTGCGTGCTTTAGGGGATGGGTGGCCTGCGCTATTACTTCTTCTTCTTTCCGAAGGCGTACTTCAACTAGGTCAGCAATCCTGCGAAGTTGAAATGACTCGTCTCCTACTTCGGGTGTTCCTTCTAGCATAGGCGCAGTGGAGACTGCGCAGTTAGACTGGAGGGATCATTGTACTCTTTGGAGATCAACTTCGATTTTATCGTACATCGTCTGTTGCTTGGCCTCCTGCTTTTCTATAATTTCTTCTATGGCTTCATTCTAAGTTGCAAGGAGAAAGCTGAAGTCATCAGGGTTGAGCATGGTCTTCATCTCGGTCACGGTCGCTTTGGATTTCTTCTTAACGGAAGACTTCAAAGGTGACCCTTTTCTTTCCTTTAGAACTTTGACTTCATCTTCTGGTTGTTATTCAACTTCTTATATTTCTTCGTCATTACCTTCTTCATTTGGTGTGACAGAATCTGTCCTTACAGAGCTGCTATCCACATCTTGCACCTCTACAGTTTTCTTTGTCTACTTTTTCTTCTTTGTCTTCTTTGTCTTCTGCGTCTTACTGGGCCCAGGTGTGTCCTGCGCTGCTTCTGGGCTGCTGATATATGAAATATCCATTGGATCTACTGCAATGAGGAGGTTTTCCAACCATTCCTTGGTGATCTCTTCAAGGTCTTCTTCTGTCAGTTTATAATAGGACTGCAGTTGTTCCTAGTGCTCATCATCACGTGGAGTTATGTATATGAAGTCGCGGTCCACGTTGAACTTCATTAAGGGTCTGAATCTGTGGAGTGTGTTCGGAGTAATTTGAGGTGTGGCTTGTATCACAATCTTCAACTGGATGTAGTATCTGTGAAAGAGGGTATTCAGCTGCCATTGCATGTTCATATATGTCGTGTACCATAATGTATTGAACTTCGCAGCCAATGGTTCAAACGGTAGGGTTTCAGGAAAAATGACATCCTCCGACATATCCCATGCTATGAAGGTAATTAGGATGAGAAGCCAGTTGAAGTGGAACTCATATCCTTGGTCTTTCACTTCTCTGCAATCCAATTCGATTTGATCCACTAAGTACTTCGACCGGTTCATTTGGAATCCTTCTACGCATTTTTCTGCGAGATCAACTACAAACCTAGATACTTGTGTCAGTATGTTCTTGCAGACTAACTTTCATGTAATCATCTGACAGGTGAGGTGCATTGCGCCACTGTCAATAGAGGTTACCTTGTAACCTCACGCACCTTTTTCAACATTTTCATAGGCCTCTTTAATCTTCTATGAAAGAGCGCGATCCGCGGTCTTTCCAGGGTAATAGTCTTGTAGGTTAGGGCCCTGCATGCTCAACCTAGTGATCTGATTGATCAGCACCAGATCAATTGTTATACGTCGGTTCAACCAGAGATATCCCCCATGGTAGCTCGCCAGTAGCAATTTTACGCAAGCGTTCACCTCCTGGTTCCTGCCAAAGTGTGGAATCTTCATTACATTAAGTAAGGTGGATTGTGCGAAGTTCATCATCCATTTTTTAGGGACGATCTTGGAATTCTTCCCCTTTTTCATTGTCAGATACTTGTGTGGGGCAAGCATACTATAGGATTTTCAGTCACCAAGGTTGAAGTCGCAAAACTTCAATGTTGCAAGCTTGGTCTGCTCAGTGGGAATTGCGCGCACACCCTTCGGTAGGTACGCAGTGATCATAGGATAGTCGTAATCTTGGGGCACACTGTCACGGTTGATTTCACCTTTCAGAGGAGGTATATAAGAGGGCAGGATGCTCGGGATCAGTTTGGCATTCACGATGTCATCTCTATGTTTAGTACGTTTCTCAGCGATTTGTCGGGATGGTCCAACTCGAGCAATGGATGGAGAAGTTGCTACTCCTCTTGACGACAAGGCTTGGACTCTGGTGAACATTCCTCTTTCCGACATAACTCTTTCGGTTCTTAAGTTAGAGAGTACTTCTCTCACCAATTCTTCTGTTGTGCTAAGCTCATCGGACATGTAAGCTAAGGATCACTTTCTCAGGTTGTCAATGGGATGAAAGTACCATAATCGAGTAGAGATCAAGGCAGGGTAGTCACTATTCCACAATGTGGGTATTCTGTGAGCTCGATATCTCAATTGGAAAAAGTGTCTTACGGGCATGGCGCGATGGAATAAGTAAGTAAAGTTGTAACGGACTGCTTGCAATGGGTAGGAGGGTCCATTAACTCTTGATCTGTCCGTTATGGAATAGTCTAACGGTCAGGTAATAGGTCATAACTTTCTTCTGAGCCATTTGGTCCATCAATGGAATGGGTATATTGTCATCTAACGGCTATATTACTTCGACATGGTGAAGTGCCATATGTCGTTGTTCTACTATCCCAGCGAAGCTCAAATTCTGCATGTTTTCCTTCTGTGGGGTTTCTTCTGGAACGTTCTGTAATTTCTCCAACTTCGCTTTCTTCTTCATGAGTTTTATAGCCTTCTTCCCAGTGAGCTTCATCTTGGTCATCCTTTTTTCATTCTGATTCTTTTCTTCTCTTGGCATGGTAACTTCGCAATGTTGAGATTCTTTCTTCAGATCCATGGGTATTACTTGTCCAACATATTTTTCGATCCTCTGTGGTTCTTCTAGCGTTCTGTCAACTTCATCATCCAAGTTCCTGGGGTCAAGAACCCTTGATTTGTTCTCATGTTATTCAATCAACTACGCGATCCTTCTAGTCATGAAGTCTCTTAACTCTTGTCTCTGTTATTCTAGGTCCTTTTTTGCTTCCTTTTTTCTGGCTTGATATTTCTCAATCCAAGATTTACCAAGTAACATAGTAAACGGGGTGTTGTCCTCCACAAACTTAACAATCTCAAAATCTTCTTTTGTCGAAGCTCCATGAGCATTCATAGATATTTGAGTGAGCTTTCCACATAGGTTTACCAGCTTTCCTCTGAATAACCCTATTTCTCCTAATGAAGGGGTCATGTGAAGTCTTCCTATAGCTTTCCAGGTTCCTTCTGTCATAATGTTCACCTGTGTTTCTTCATCCAAAACACAGTCAATGTCGAAGTCTCATATTCTCACTTCGATATGTTCTTTCTTCTTGAAGATCTCTGATAGCCTAACATGTCGAGGGTCATTCAAGGTATCTCTCATCTATAGAAATATCTTTTCTGATTCTTTCTGGGTTTCTACTATAATCTTGGTCTCTTGATCTCTTGCTTTCTCTATATTCATCTTTTCAATCCTAGCAATCATTCTAGGGCAATCCAATACTTCATGGTCCATGGCCTTACAACAAAGACAATTGGGTCTTTGCCTAGGGAATTCCTTAGCAAGATGTTTGGGCCTTCCACAATTGTAACAAAGAGTTGATCCTGTCTTTCTCTTCAATGATCCCCAACTTTGCATGTATTGTGTGCTAGGATCATAACGGTTAGCCTACAAAAATTTCTTTCTAGGATCCTGCATCCATTGGTTAGTCCCAAAATTCTTTCTATGCATAGGTATAACATATCTATCACTATACTTATCAGATCTATTCATATCAAACTTTCTTTCATCTATTAATGCCCTAGTTTTGAAGCTAGGATAGAATCTATCAAACATACCTAGATCCATGCTTTAGAAACAAAAAAAATTCACTTATCTTACTTCTACAGAGCACAAAGCTTCCAGATCTAAGACTTTTAACTATTCTTACCTTTATCAAAGCACAGATCTTACAGATCTTACCTTTTTCTTGCAGATCTGACCTCTTTCTTCGCAAATCTAAAAAAAAAATCTTCAGATCTGACCTCTCTTCTTCAGATCTGACCTTTCTTTCTTGGCACAAAGCTTCACAGGTCAAACCGAACACTGCACACTAGGGCAACAGATCTACATACTAGGGCAACAGATCTACGCACGGAGCTTATTTTACACAAAGCGTCTTCTTCTTCAGTTCCCAGCAATCACAGTTCCAGGTCCCGGCAACAGAACCATTTGTTGGCACAGGGGCAGACCCAGGGTTCAATGCTCAAGAGCGCACCAACAAAGCCCTAACTATCGACCCTTTCGGTAGCACCCGTGAAGCAGATGAAGTCTCACCCAAGGTAGAGGCAGGGGTGGTTCTAGGACTCAGGTGTCTACAACCTTAGCTGGGACACAGATCTATGATTCTCTTGCTTACAGCGCACTTAGCATCAGTTATTTCCTAACATACATTCATTAATACACTTCGCAGAAAGCATAGAGCACTGTAGTAATTACTCAAATCTAGCACTTAGCAATGATAAAAAGGTTATACTCAATAGATTAAGCACTTAGCATCTTATGTATTATATCTAGCATGCATTCATATCTCATAAGCACAAAGCATCAATAGATCTATCTAAACATATCAGAGCACTTAGCAAGAGAAGGACAAACACATCATCACAGTACACAGATTTATCGTGGTTCACCCCCACCCTGGGGCTACGTCCACAAAGTCTTCTTTATATTATCTTCTTCAAGAAGTTACAACACGGAGCTTCAATGACCCTTACCCCACATAGGACAAGAGATCTGCACAGCTCGCTAGATCCTCTTTCCCCAGATAGATCCAAGCACTCAGCCTTCTCACACTATGTGCAGTCAGCACTATTACAGCACGCACAGAGCTCTTACAGTCACACAAACTTCTGATCACATAGATCCAACTTATGCACTAAGCCATCGACTAGACAGGGCCTCTCTTCTTACATGGCCTAGACCTCTATTTATACATAGAAAAAGGCCTAAACAAGGGCCGTGTTTATGGATAAATTCGTGAGTGCGGACACATACCAATCTCCCCAAGATCCACCTGGATCTGGAACAAAACGTGACAGAATACTACTCTTTCCCTAGATCTAACTATTGAATGGAACTAAGAGAAATGGATGGAGTACACACCTTATGAACGCTCTCCTTTAATCTCTGTT